>CATIWQ010478269.1:0-56833 GCA_949673415.1 Euphorbia schlechtendalii | reverse complement strand
TGTAGTTTATATGACAGTTAGTCATGTTCTGTCTGAATAGCTAAAGGTAGTTCATATAATCGAACAAGGTTAAATGCTAGGGTGCATTGTAACTGAAACCTTTATATGGTGTTAGTTGATGTGATAAGGCATGCGCTCCTTTATAAAGGTAGAAAGTAAAGAACACCATGGCACATCAGTCATTGAGACAATGTGTGCTTAGCAACCATGAGATGAGAAGTTTGTACGATGTACAAGGATCTTAGCTTCTCTTATGTGAGACTCAGTCCATAAAACTAAAGAGTTGTTGGACCTTACCCTCAATACTATTGAGTCATCTTGAGAAATAAGAACTAGTAAGGGAGATTTGATCAATCACCAAGAGATCATGATAAGAATCGATCTGGGAGAGATTGGTTAGTGGACCGAACTAGTTTTATATGGAATTGATAGCTCGAAAGGAAGAATTGGCCAAATAAACATTCACCATAGTTCTGTCAGTTCACCGGCTAGCCTATCGTTACATTGGTTGTAAGATAGTGAACGATGGATTAAGGCTTCTAAGATCCAAGTGATGTGGAAGTGGGTGATTGTCGACCAATCTAGGGTAAAGCATACAGGCTATATATCAATGTGATATTATATAATATACTATATATTAACTTATATGGTTGAGTACCAATCAGAACAGTCTTGACAGACCCTAATGGGTACAAGATGTTTTCTGAATTCTAGTTGTTAATGTATTTGTTTAAGTACCACTCAAGATAGTCTTGACAAACCCTAACAGGTGCAAGACAAAGCGTTCCTGATCGTATGCCGGTCGCACGACTTCACAGCATACATAAGATTTGATAACCTTGTACGGAATGTGATATGTCAAGTGCGAGTGGGAGATGTTGGAAATACCCGGTCCGCCCGTGAGTGGGTCAATCGGGTCAACAGATCCGATCCAATTTAGTTATGTGGACTAAATTGAAAAGTTATAGAACTTAAAAAATTAATTGCAAATAATCAAAAGTTTAAGGATTTAATTGCAATTAACCATTTCCATTATATATACACATGGATGTTGAAAAGGAATGAGGAATTCATTTTTTTAATGAATTCAAAATCAATTATACATTCACTTTCCAACCAATTCTCTCTCCCTGGTTTTCGTCTCACGACGAAAACATCGCAAATCGATCGTTATCGATCTTCGTCGTTGCAGAAGTTGTGGATAGATATTCATACTCTGACAAATTATGAGATGGATCCGATTCGGCATTCAAGCGGCGTTCTTCGATCTTGGGCAACGGAAAAGGTATTTACCGAATTCGTTTCCGATATACGTTTTTCATTCAAACCTGAAAAGGAAAATACTTCAATCACAAATTTTACAAAAATAACAAATTGATTTCCAATAATTTGGATCCAATATCTATTAAGGCAATATAGAAAAAAATTGTCACTAAGTACATTTCCAGTAATATATCACATCACAAAAAAAAAATGATAGACCACATAAATATAAATTTAACTTTCGCTCGTTTATAAAATATCAAGAGATAATGATGTTATTAATAAGAATTTACAGATTTTGTTTGACATATCTTTCTTACCACAAACCTATATATTTTACAAACTATTACAAACCAAAATTCTTTAACTTATATAAGTTAATATCGATATTTTTCTTAAAGCTGAAATAAAAAAATTATCTAATTCGGAATTATAAAACAAATTTTTGATAAATTCTTTTCTTCTGCTCCTTTAATATTCTCTTTTATCACGAGTCTTGTAATGTACAAACACACTAAATGAATTTTATCATATTAAAAAATCTAATTCACGGCTGAATCCAAAATTTTAATGAAAACATGTGATTTAATCTGATAATTAATCAAATTATACAAGTCAGAAAGTTTAATCCTATCGTTTTGAGCTACAATTAGATTATAACATGAAGTTCTGAAAAGTATTTGAAGTTGAGAAAATAGAAAACTGAGTATTCAAACAGTAAAATTAAAAGAAAAGAGAAAATGAAGAGTCGTGACTAAAAACAGTAATGAACTGATCTGGTGCACCCCACGAAAACATTAATTGAAAAGGCAATATAAATTGCACCCAAAAACTCAAGAAATGGAGAAGTTGAAACAATCCTAAAACGAAGTCATCAGAGTGGGAAAATGGGGGACAATAATGGAACAGAAAAATGGATAAAGCATTACAGCAATAGACACAAAATACTATTAGTAGGAGAAGGTGACTTCTCTTTTGCACTTTCATTGGCCAATGCCTTTGGGTCTGCTTCCAACATCGTTGCCACCTCCTTGGATTCTCAAGGTTCGATTTCCTTATCACCGATTTAATCCAGTTGAATCTGGGTCATGCTAATTTATATCTGACAAAATGAAGTGCAGGTGTAGTGAAGTCAATGTATTCAAAGGGTGAAAGTAACCTGAAAGAGTTGCAAGAAATGGGATGCACAATTATACATGAAGTGGATGCTCACACAATGGCAAATCACCCTCTTCTACGCCTTACCAAGTTCGACAGAATCGTCTTTAACTTTCCTCATGCCCCCCTGGTATGGAGGGAACATGATCTAACCCAAATTGGGTGAGTACTTCCGTACTTGTAATTATATATTTGTGTATTTTTTCATTATATATTTATTTAGAGATTTATATGTTGTTGTTTTGTTTGTTAGACTTCACCAAGAACTGGTGAGGGGGTTCATGAGGAATGCACGTGAGATGCTGACAAGAGGAGGGGAAGTGCACGTGACACACAAGACTGCTTATCCATTTAGCGAATGGGAGATTGAACAAGTTGCAGAATCAGTTGGGTTGCTCAATTTCAGGGGTAAAGAGGAATTTTATACGTGGGACTATCCAGGATATAGGAACAAGAGAGCATATGGGAGTTGGGACCATTCTTTTCCAGTTGGAAGTTGCAGTACTTTTAAATTTGCACTTTAATTAATAAATTTATTTGTTACTTAATACTTGCTACGACTATTTTAGAGTATCAGAGCAAGAAGTTATGGCAGCACAGCTTTGTTTGACTGAAAAATGAATGAATTTTCAAAAAACAAAACAGAATTTAATTATATCCTATTATTAAGATTTAAAAAACAATTTACAAATATCATCAATTAACCAAAAAAAACTATTTATTTCTTACAATAAATTAGATTAACAAAGAAAATAATAATAATAGATATTTGAGAGGACCAGTATAGATTAGACCTGGGTTCGGGCCGGGTCTTATCGGACCTAACTAACAAATGAGCTGTCCAAACCCGGCCCAACTCATAAAAAGTACATCGAGTTCGGGCCGGGTCGGGTTTTTAATAAAAGAATCGAAAACAAGCCCGGCCCGTGGACTTAACTATTAGATGTTTCAAATAAAAAAATTTAATATTTATTGCTAAAAGATAATTTCAAATATATTCGTTGTATAAATCACAAAATTGAGTTTAAATTTTAAACTTTAGCAAAAAAAAAATGAAATTTTCAACCATGTAAATTTTTTACTAGGATTAAATAAAAAATAAAAAAATATTTTTTTAACATATTAATTATTATTTCGGGTTAAGTGGGCCGGGCTTGGATTTTAATATTAAAACCAAACCCGATATATGTTTTACTCGAATCACTTCGGGTTCGGGTTGGGCCAGACGTAATTTTCAATTATCTTCTCCAAATCCATCCCATGAAAAACGAGCATGAACGGTTCCCACGAGCCAACTTTTCCATGCCCAAGTATAGATATAGTTCTATTACGCAAACAAAGTATATGTGTTGAAAAGTCCACATATTATAAAAATTTATCTAAACTCAACTCACAAATTTTTAACAAAAAAACATTTTGATTTTGAACAAAATATAATAAACTCAGCTCACAAATTTTTAACAAAAAAACATTTTGATTTTGAGCAAAATACTTTGACTTATAATACTATGTAGGATCAGTCAAGCTTATGGGGAAAGCTTCAAAACAGAGTTTTTAATAACAGCTTGCAAACAATCTCATACTGCCCTTAACTGTTAACTGATACAATATCAAAAAGTAATACCGGTACTAAATTATTTACCTTATCAAAAAATCCTATCTAAAATTCATCATATATTAATCTCATCCATCTATTTCAAAATGATTGGTTTTGGTTGAAAATGTTTTTTTATCTTTTACCAAAAAGTAGAAGAGATAACTAATACATTAGAGTAATTTTGAACATTAGGGAATCCCAATCCTATATTATAATATATCAAAGTGCTTGTATGAAAGACATAAAATCCCAACCAGATAACCAACTTAAAAGAACATCCTAAAACATTTACAGGTCACCTCTCACATATTTGAAATTGCCGTCCAAAATAGTTCTATCTTCTATACAAAAATCCTAAAACCACTTATTATTCATGTAAGATTCTGAATTTTTGAAGACTGATAAACATTTACACAGCTGAACCGAGAAAGCAAGAGACTGGATAGCATCGGTATGAGCAAGTTAATCAAGTTGGAGCACCACTTTACCAGGAATCAACCTTTTGTCTTTCGCGTGATGAGCCTCCCTCACCTCTGTTACGGGAAACGTTTTGTCGACTGGTATCTTCAGCTTTCCAGCTTCACACAGACGCCGGATCTCATCTAACCCATCTGAATCAGCTCTCATGTATGTCCATGAATATTCTGCAACACCATTCACAGTTAGGCATCAAACACCCTAAGCCCTCATTCGCCCCTGAACTTACAAACAGTGCACCAATTTCTAAGAGTACACTTTTTGCTGCAGAGAGAAAAATAAACCAACCAGAAACTGAAATATGGTGCACTTTTTGCAAGTTCAGAGGGCAAATGGGCTTTTAGGGACAAGTTCAGGGGTCCCGAAGCATTCAACCTTAGTTTCCTTGGTTTAATCTTTAATATGAGCAGGGAGAATTTAAAGGGTGGAAATCAACTAAAATTCACATTTTTGTCAAATACATTTTGCAAAATCCTGCGACATATGACTGTTCCACACCATTAGAAATCCAACTGGATGATTTTAAAGGAAGATATTTCTCAGCTGCCACAGCCGCATATTGCATATAAGTTGTTGACATATAGGTATATTGTGTTTGTTTTTTTTAAACTGTAAGATGAACCTTCTTTAAAGCCTTATATATGAGAAACACATCAATATGGAAACTAGAAAAGCTAGAAAAATATATATTATCACTTCACTGTTTAAAAATTAATTTTGATGCACCATCCATAAATTTTCAAATACCTATTCCATGAGAAGATCGGTACTGAATCTGTTTCTTCAGCAAAAGAGCAGTAGCAATAGGAATCCCAATCGGTAGACCATACTTATCAGCCAAGGATGCTGCCTCACCCTGTAAATAACAAGTAAACCTCTCTTAAAAACACTGTTTAAGAAACTATTGGATATGAAAAAAACTCAAAGTCACTCGTCATTGAAAGACACAAATTCAATGATGACATCTTGCCTGAAGAGTCATATAGTGTCCACCTCTTTTCAAAAAGTTAACGCCAATTCTTTCTGTTTCCAGAACACCAATAGTATCCAAAACAGCATCAAATTTCCCCTTAATAGCTATTTCTACATCCTGCATTACAGACAAACTAAACTTCAATTCATATACCACCAACTTGAAATTATAAATAGGAGCAAGCTACTACATTACTGCTCGCTTAAACTAAAGAAAGTCATCATATATCAGTTGAGCCAATGATTATCATCACCTCGGAAGTGTAGTCAACAGCCTGCTCAGCGCCAGCTTCGAGCATACGATCTCTGCTTTCGCTTCCACAAGTAGTTGTAACATAACACCCTGCTGCTACTGCAAGCTGAATGGCAGCAAACCCTACAGCTCCACCGCCACCAACCACTAACAGTCTTTGCCTGTATCAATTAGATTGAAGATGAAGCTACAAGGGAATAGTTGATGACAGTACAGGAAAAGCTTATGGTAATATTTTGTGATGCAGATGATAATTTTTTTCAAGTGAACATGCAATAATTATTTTTTCTAATATAGTGGCAAATTAAATTTTTCCAGAAGACATACGCAGATCATGAACATATAAGTTTATGTGATATGATATGTTTTTTTGAAAGAACTTTATCAGATTTACTTCAAGTGACAAAAGGCAGAACATAGGATTATAGCTTATTGCTCACGGAACAGACACTATATTTGAACAAACAACTGAATTCTAGAAGAGTATCACTCATGATTTGAATTAAAAAAATCAAGGCATAATGTCTGAAAGTGTTTGATAGTACACTATTTTTTTCAATCCATTCTTGTTAATATTGTATTTCTCTTTTCCAATACCTTCTTGGTGCAACTTTAAGAATGTGTCATGTTGTTACTTGTTAGAATGCTCAAATGTCTCTGCCCCCCACTACTATTGGCCATAACACCAACAAATCAAGCTATAAGATTACATGGAGAAATCCCTTTGAGGTTTTTTATCTTGAAAATATATACCGGTGCTTCTCTTTGAACTACCTACATTAGATGTTAGAAATTTTCTTAAGATTATTAAGAAAAACTCTTTTTATGTCAATAATAAACTACATAAAACAATTGTCCTTCATAGTCTTTTCATTCCATGATTTAAGTCCAGATGGAATGTAACTGGCAGCGTACTATCAAAATAGTACTCGCATTCTCAAACATGGAAACACATAACTACCATGACTAACTTCAATAAAAAAAAGAGTTGGTCAAAAACTTTAAGGATATATAAAATTAAAGACAAAAGATAAATAGTTTCTGCAACATCCTGAACCCTCCTGGAAGCACTGTTCCTTTATGAGGATGGAAACTTCACCCAAACTCACATACTCATCTCTTATTTGGCAAAAAAAATGATAACATGAAGGAAGAATTCCTTATTCTCTGCTATACACACAAACATCTCTAATTCCATAATTAAATTTAGTAAATAAAGGTGGTTTGGTTGACTTCATATTTAAAAAACCAATAAACTGTCTCCATCCAGATACTGGAACTCTGAACCAAAACTGAATTCTGTTATACAAAAATGAGAAATGCTAATATTGAAGGAAGACTTGGAAGAAAAAAACGGAGGATGCACGGATGCTTGCATGGATAGAGCAACACAAGACAATTAGGCCTGCATGGTTATCATAATATTCATAGCGTACTGACTGAAAAATAACAAATGATTGGCTAACTAGCAATTTGGAAGACCGGCGATTTAAATTAAAAATAAATATCAGATAATCAACAAAGGAATGAATAGAAATGACGTAAGTGATTCTCAGGTAAGAAGAGTATAGGATCATGAGCAGTTCAATTTTTTGTCCACTAATTCTTAAACAGGTTCATCAAACATAAACTTTTTAATTTCACTATTTATGAAAAGAATTAAAAGGTATAATTGTTAATTGTCTTTATCTCCAAGGATAAGGCATCAAAATTGAAACCTTAAGTATCCCAAACAAAAGCCAACATCGACTAGTCTAAAGCAAGAATCAATACAATAAATTAGTAGAAATAAAAAAGTACCATATAATAAGATGCAAATATGCCATACCCCTCGGTTATCCTGGCAGTGCTTTTCAGAGCACGCCATGCAGTTAGTGCAGCAAAAGGAATGGCGCTTGCTTCCTGTAGGAGAAACAGAAAAGAAACTCAGGCCATATCCTGTTTTAAAACAGAAAAAAGTATTTCATAACAATGAAAGTAGTTTTTCTTTTTTTTAAGGTAACAATGTAATTAGTTAATAATATGATAAATAAACATATGAAAGGTCTGGCTACAACAATGTTATAGTGTCACCACCCAGTACTGTGAAAAACGCTGGCTTTAATTCTCACTATTGACAACATTTGACAATATTAATTGATTTGAGGATGCAAGTGTGCACAACCTGAACCTATAAATTATGATATTTGGTTAAGAAGAGAAAAGGTCAACTATCAAGCTGATTGGAAATTATGAAATTTGAAGGATAAGAAGAGATGCTGCTCTCTTTAGCAAATTTATCAATTGCAGCATTGAATTTTCCAGTGCAACTTACCTCAGAGACTAGAAAACTAAAAGAAATATGGATTAAATATCGCCTCTTTGTTACAAAATCAATTATATGCATATAAGATCAACAGCGAGTGCGTACCGCATGTGTAATAGATGCAGGTTTTGCAGTAAGCTCATCTTCTGATAGAACTGCATAGTCAGTATATGTGCCCCTCACAGCAGTTGGATGCAATGCACCAAAAACTTCTTGACCAACAACCAGAGAATGAACTGAAGTTCCAGTAGCTGCAACTTCACCACTTACATCACGACCCAAAATAAGAGGTAGTAGTGGCTCAAATATGGATCGACCATAACCTGATCGCATCTGAAAGCATTAAAGTTATGTAAAATATTCAATAGTTGATGATATTTGAAAGTTTATAACGGACATCAATTTCAAGATAGTAGTTTTACTTTGTCCGTACTATTAATAAGGATAAGATAAGTAAAGATCATCAATGCTATCAAGAAATTTGTACACATTGTCCAAGGATTGTCATACACTTAATTACTAATACAGAAAGAATTCAATGAATCCTAGAATTTAAACAAAAATGACCCTCGATCATTGATAATCAATTCAAAAGTGGGCATTCTGTTAGAAACCATGAACAAATTTAAGTCAGCAACAAACCAAGAATCGCTTGACTCATGACCTCTATAGGATGTCGATAATATGGAATCAGCAAATCCAACAGAGTGGAACATGAATAACATTTCATAATTAGAATTTCAATTCAAAAGAGTTTACAACACTTCAGATTTCCCACAAAATAAATCAATCAATCCGTGCCTATATTATCCATTTGGGTTTATTGTTTAAAACCTTCAGAAGAGTATGCATACAGACAAACATTCCGCAGAATATCAGAATGTGTGATCTACAACATCATCGACAACTCAATCATTTAAAATTCCAAATCCACCCGTATGATCATGTCATAGATCATGATCTCAACCGATAAATGATTAAATTTATTGTTTCTAATTGTTCCCTAAATTCCTACATCAATTAAGCACCTACATTATTTCAAACAAACAAACAAAAGACGAAGCAACTCACTCGAGTATCAAGGGGATTGATAGAGACAGCCCGCGCTCGAACAAGAACTTCATTAGGCTTAAGCTGAGGAACCTCAACATCAGGCCATATCTGAAGCACCTCAGGCCCACCGAAGCGGGGCAGCAACACCGCTCGGCAAGAGGTGACGAGGAACCTAACAGAGCCAAAATAGAACAAAAATTGAGGGGATCGGTTGAGAGAAGCAGTTTTAGAGCAGGCAGATTTCAAAAACTGCATTGTTAGCGAGAAGGAGAATTGCAGTGCATTGAAAGTGAGCTTGATTTAGGGTTATTGAAGGAATAGAATCGTTGAAAAGAGTGAAATTGAAATGGTGGAACGTGTCTCTGTTACCGTCCGCATGCTCTTCAGTTATTGAATCAGCTCATACTTGTTTATAGTTACTTATTTAAATTAAAAATATTTTGTTTACCTTGTCTGGATTGTTATAGTTACCTTTTAATAATTCAATATATCTAAGCTAAAATTAAATATCAACTGATGAATTTGATGATCTTATTTAATTACCTTATTCTACCTTATTCTGAGATTTCTCAACATAAACATTAAATTCAAGTTAGTTAAAGTGAATAATTTGTAATTTAAAGGCCAATACATTTTTTTTATGAACAACAATGTAAAATAATTTTGTTCAAAGTTTAATCATATTTCTCTTCTTACATATGTATTTAGCGAAAATCAAACTCGAATCTCTCTAACATATTCAGTTTGCATTACCCTCTAAGCTACGACTATTAAAAGTGAAGAAAAAAGTGAAATCCTTGAAAACAAAAGAACTACGTTTAACAAAATTCATTTTATACGCATTTAAAAATTTCAAATATAAAATTAATTAAAATAGTGTATTTCTTTTACCAAAATTTGAATTTTCTCGAGAAGTTGCCTAAAACAAGAGTTTAATTTCTTAACAATTCCAATAAATTTTGTTACTGCATGCATTTAACCCTGCAACAAAGCACAAGTAAAAAGCCACTACTCAACTTCCCATTTTTACCAGTCATTAGTCATACTCATTGCTAAGAAAAGCGTTGTAGTTAGAAACAGGATTACATGAAGATAAAATCACAGTACATATTTCATAACATTAGCTCGCATATCATCCCTAAAACAATACCTATCTACGTATATTTTAATTTCAAGTAAGGATTCGATTTCCTCCCAGAACATTCTCCACAGAAGCCCCAGGAGCACCGGCACCAGATTCAGTAGTACCAGGATTTCTGGCATTAACAGCGCCGCTACTTTCAGCCTCTTTAGGCAGAGGCATTGGAGTTTTGGGAGGAGGAGACATGTTAGCTCGTCCAATGCGAAGTTCTGGAACTGGTTGCTTCTGCTGCATTGTTTTAGCAGCGTCGATGCTAATAGCTTTCTTCTGATCCAAGTCATTTGCAGAATGAAGTTGCTGTAACCTGTAGTCAGTTTCCGGCCTACGACATATCTTTCTCAACGGCACTATTTCCTGACGATCATAAATGGGAAATCATATAAGACTAAAATCGACATTTTGTAAAGGGTGCTAGATACGCCAGAATTTTGTTTCCCTTTAAGTGAATTTAAGTTGTCATTATATGTAAGCTAATAAAGGGAACTTTTTGTGCACAAAATAAGAAATGTCTTGTCCAACAATGAGAATAGAATAAATAAGGAAATTAAACATGTTTGAGTAAATAAAAAAGGAAACAGCACGAGAATATATATCATGAAGAAGTTGCCAGCATGATATATTTGACAGCTGGAGCATTAGAACAAGCAACTTCATCAATCATGTCCAGGAACAAATCATTCGGTGTATCGAACTATTTTTTTTCTTTTGGAAAAGGTTGCACTTAATGTGATAATGCACACAGAATATATTCTTTACAACTAGCAAATCACGAGTTCGTAACTTATCGTTTACATTTAGAATAATGATCCACCATGATGATTTTCCTAGTTCAGGACTTTTCAGGCCATGTAGCTTTTTTTCATGCAACTTGTAGAGGTTGCCAAAATAGTTTGGAAGTCAACTTATCCTTGTGGGTTATAGTAGGGTGAGAAATTAACACATTAGTCCAATACATACCAAAGCAAACAGCTTATTATATCCCTAGGATAGGTAGTGTTTAGCTTAGGTGTATCAAACGATATTATTTGCGACCAATAGAACACTGATGGGACGCTTAACTTAATTTTGGTCCGCCCAAGACCTAGATGTCCAATATGTTGCAATTGAGTATCGTGTAAAACAAAGAAAGGAATAGTTGTCCGAGTTAAATATGAAAAACAAGTATAATCAAGAAATCAAAGAAGTTTAAGGTACTCAAGAAGTCAAGATCATTGGCCAAAAGAAAAAGAAAGATAAAATGCACACCTCAGACAGGTCATGATCATATCGCACCAAGAACCTACAACGGCAGCCTCTAACATCATGCCTTCGTCTCTGTGCATCAAGAACATGTGCATCATAATAAAGAGCCTGATCTTTACCTTCCTGAAAAAATCAAATCCACAAAATATCAAGATGGTATTTGAAATCAAATGAATTAGCATATCCTTCTAAGATCAGTTTAATTGATCATTTATAGCCACTTGGAGATACATGCTCCCACCTGAAAGCAGAGTATGAGGTCGTTAGGAAGAACCGCAACACACTCTGATGCTTCACAAGGAAGGGACCGCTGCCTGACATGCTTGCGAATATGTATCCACTCATCCTCATCTGGTCCAAAACCAGCAAAGCGAACCAACGCTTCCTGAAATGACCAGTGACGGTGGAACACAACTTATGCGGAGCAGATAGAGAATATGAAAGAGTATTCCGAGGTTTAAAAAAATGTTTTTCTTTCTTTTTCTTTTGGTTGTGTAGTGGAGAACTGCTGGATTTCCATAAAGCAACAAGTAACTTGTGACAAAATTACACACAATATCAGCAATTGTACAAGGATTATCCTTATCCAGCTCTTGTTATCATTTAATGCCTCAATATTTACAAAAATAAATTGAGCTCAACCATACCGGATCTCCTGTGTCCAGATGTCTATGAGATAGGAAGGTTCCAACATCATACCTGACAAAGGGGATGATAAAGCATAAGATTCTAGTGTCGATACATATACAAGGCAAAGTCAACCTGAAAGGAACATCTATATAATCAAACTGAACTAGATGGAATTAAGGCATTGCTATTGTTCGACATAAGATCAATAACTCCCAAAAAAGCAGAGAAGTGACTGAATGACCCACTGTGAAATACTCACCATGCCCCATCCCGTGAAGATTTGGCTTCAAATTCCATGTATAAATTTTCTGTAGCGGTCCTTGCAGTGTGCGCAACTGTTAACAAAATGAGAACCACATAAATAAAAAATAATGACAACCAGAAGAAGCAAAAGTTCAAATTTGCAGCACATGAAAAATGACTAGTTATTTATTTGAGTCACTTGATGGCTAATCAAGACTACATCCACCAGAATATGCAAACACTAGGCTATTTAATTATCAAGTGATGAAGGAAACGACGCACTAATCTGTTTCCAAATGCTCAGGAAAATAGTTGTAAGTTTAACATCTTTCCTCCCATCAGTAGAACTGAACACAGCAAGCTAAAACTCAGAGCGAAGAAGAGGAATGAAAAATTGAGTCACATAGCTCTTAAGGACCATAAATAACACTCCAACTGTTTCAAACTGACAACTATTCAATTTAAAAAATGATGAAGGAAAGGATGCAAGAATCTGTTTCCAGATACTCCGGAAAATAATTTTTCTTTCCTCTTTTCACTGGAACTGAAGACAGTAGTAAAAATCAGAGAGAACAAGATTGTGAAAGGAGTCCACATTTCACAAAAATGTCGTAAGAAAGCGACTAATAACAAAAGTGGAGAGAGTATACGATAACAGAATTAAAGTGGACTCTTTTTAATTTTCTGCCGATGTTCTAAACTCAAACATTTAGCACTTCAATCCAGAACGACTTCATAGCGTAATGATGTTTCACTAATGAGCTTCTACAGAAATAATGTGAATAGTTTATGACAGAAAAGGCAAAGATACAGAAAAGGAAAAATGAAGTTCAAATAATAGCTCTATAACATAGCATTCAGTCGGAAGAAGCCAAAGTAAGATCTTACAAAGGATTGTATAAGAGAATGATATTGAGAAAACAGAGAAATACACACAGATAATTCGATATACAAAGCCTGTTTGAACAAGTACAAAATTATAACATTTGGCAACTGTAATTCATCGCAAATTCTAAGGCATAAAACTAGAGATTGATGGCTCGTTAGCAATGAAATTGTTTTGACCATAGTAGTCAAGGCGCTAAGCGCACCCAAGGAGACAGGGGGTCCTGTTGCTTAGGCGCGAGGCGAAGGCGAAGGAGCACAAAAAGCGCAAACTAGATGCATGAACTAAAAAAAATTAAATTAAAATTTTTTTCACATAACTTAAAAGAAAATTCAAAGTTCATGATGATAAAACTAGTTCCTATCAATTCATAGTTCACTAATAAACTGACATGCAGCAGATAAAAATGCAAATCATGACATAAACAGATTATGTATTGAAATTTGTAATCTGAAATTACAAAAACTGTGTAACTGACTCACTGTATACAAGTTAAAACTTAAAACTAATTATAATATGCTGCTGGAAAATGGAAATACAGGACTCAGGATTGAAATGTGCACAATATCATAACATAATAACATAATAAATCACATACAGCTGGAAATATGGGCTGGAAATCAGCATAATAACTCTGATTTGAAACAGGCAGTGTGTATGTGAGTGTAATTAATAAAAATAACAACAATAACTTAATAACAAATTAAGAATAACATAATAACTTAATAAACCAAATACTGCTGGAAATACGGGCTGAAAGCCTGACATATTCTCATAATATCATTAATAACTTAATAACTCTGAAACAGGATTGAAATATTCACATTATTGCGCATGACATGTCACATGATATAATATTTTAACTATTTCTTCTTGCTGCATTAGGAAAGAACACAAGGGAAAAAGAAAAAGGAAAACAATAAAATCAAATAACCCTAAAACTACTTCTTTGGCGCCTTTTATGCGCCTTGCGCCTCACATACAAAGGCGCACGCCTTTGTCATATGCACCGCCTATAGGGCTAGGAGGCGCCAGCCTCCTCGCCTAGTGCGCCTAGCGCCTAAGGCGCGCCTTTGACTACAATGATCCAGATACAATAGCATTTCCTTCTTCACCTTATATAACTTTTGAGTGAAATCTAGAGGACATATGAGTCAAGACTAACATAGAACATAAACAAACATTGAATTTAATTGTATGGTAGCTGCTGAAATTATATTAAGTTCTGACTAACTTAATAGCATTAATCTCAAAGTTCAAGGAAAAGTCCTATTTTACCATTTGGCAAATATCACGATATATGCTCCAGTCCTCTTTAATATGCATGTCCTGAGAATTCCACAAGCATGTAGCCATCATTTTGCTAATGTAATAGAGTTGATAAAAACTCACAGTTCTTGGATATGTATTTCTCAAAGCTGCAAGTCTCTTCTCACTTCCATGTTCCTCACCAGCTCCAATATATAGCTGGGTTTTCTGATCAAAACCTAAAAAGCTTGCAAAATTAATGTCGTCTCCTTAGGTGTCAAAGGACACAAGCCCTGTGATTTCCTCTCTTCGGTTTCCTGTCATGGGTATGCATACCTGAATAAAAGGTGCAAGTTAAATCATATATGCCATACATTTGAAAAACGGAATAATGCTTCCTCTATGACCAAATGGAATATTATGTACAAAGCAGAAACTGAAAAACAAATGGATGAAAAGGTGCCCTTATTTCTACTTAGTGTTGGCATCGGACATATGACAAGACTGCTTTGTTGATTTTATAACCATTTGGTTGTTTTTCCCACTCTAATAATATTCTCTCTTCTTAGCAGCTGTAACAACAATATTTACAGTCTCACCACCACATACACAAGGCATGATAAATTAATTGTCAAAAATAAAGAGCATTAATAGCTTGAGCTCCTCAGCTTCTTCATGAGTGCAGCCTGAGAAAGCTAACATGTCCATCTCATATATTAAATGGAAAGCCACGAAAGGCCCTCTTTCTTGAAGAATCGGCCAACTTGTACCCCAAACTTTTTTAAGAGTGAATCTCAGAGCCTGAAAATTAACACGGCACCTGAGTTTCTGAATATCAATAGGAATCCCATCATTTATATGCCAAGCGCGTTTCAGTTTTGTTCAAGTGTAGAACCTTTAACTTCTTGAAAAGTGGCAAAATCTGCATCAAAAAATATCAGCTCCACTGAAGAAAAACTTCTATTGAATCGGAAAACAATATCAAAACTCATAAATCCACCTTAAGGATTTGTGTTTTATATTTATACAATGACAACACTGCCTAGTCAGGATAAAATATATAATTCAAAAACATAAACAAATTAATGTCGGAACATCCATCTATTCTAATTATTCCAGTCAAATATTTTTCAGTTTTTTTATCCTCCCTTTTCTCATGAGCCATAATTAAAATAATATCAAAACTAGTAAATCCACCTAAAGGAATTGTGTTTTATATTTATACAAGGACAATTGACAGCACTGCCTAGCCAAGACAAAATATAGAATTCAAATGTGTTATCAAATTAATGTCGGAACAGTCATCTTTCTATTATTCCAGTCAAACATCTTTAGTTTTTCTACCCTCCCATTTCTCATGAGTCATCACTAAAGGTTTTCAATTTCAATATATCCTAAATCAAAGATCCATTACTTTAACACAAAGAAATTCAAAATGCACATCATTTGGTCATATGAAATTAAAGAGTCAACATATAGTACTCACAAACAAACTAATAACAATTAGTAGCAAGACTAATCCTAAACGGTAATATAGTTACAGAAGATAGAGAAAAATGGATAGAAGCAAATGTACCTTCACAACAGTCGTCTTTAGGCCAAACTCAGAAGAGTAGAAATTTTGAAAGAAATCAAAGCAAAATTATCTGAATACTTACTTGATCGAGGCCAAACACAGAGAATCCTAATGTACACAAGCTCTAGTAGTTATCCTCTGTAAGTTCCTCAAACAGAAAAGGAATCAAGAGGAAAAAAATTTGGTCAAGAACAGTGTTATAACAGAAAGAATTTAAAATAACAAAAATAATTGTAAAATAATTTAGTGATCTTCATGCTTTATTAATGGTCGCACAACTACCAACAATTTACAATGCATTGAGATACAATTAAAAGATTTCAAGTCAAACCTAATACAATCATTGAATTTGTCTCTCTTATTAAAAAACCATGTCCATCAAATTTTGTTAGTTCTCTCATAATATATACCCAGGCAAAAATGTTTCAAAAATTTGATGAAGGAAAAATCAACGACCCCAAGAACCGACAAATAAAAGAAAATAAAAATATTTGGCCTCGCTTATCAAAATAACAATACATTCATATAACATTAAAACGTAAATATAATATACATATTATTTTTTATTTTTTAATGTTGAGCAATTCAATTATAACTTAAAACCGAACCAAATCGAAACCAAAACGAATTATATTCGGTTCGTTTTGCACCATATTGACAGTTCGCTTATGATTTTTGTACACATCTGGTTTGGTTTGCTCGATTTTTTACCTCTGGGTAACTTATCTATACCTAGAAGAGCTCTATAACATATTTGTTGGACTGAAACAACGTTTATTTTTTCTTCTCAGCGGGGGAAATCTCTCTTTCTATCAAATTTTTCAAAATTAATCTCAGGCAAAAACATTTTGTACAGTAAGGAGTTAAAATGTTCTTTGTATTAGTTCTAAGAGCAGATTTCTAAATAAAAAATACTAAAATTCAGGCTATACTGAACATACTAACCTTAAGACAGATTAATATCACTAGAAAAAATAGAAATGAGAAAACTAAGATGTTTAAACTAGTTAAGACTTAAGAATGATAATCAGACCAGAAATTAATTCATAACAAATAATGTTTAAGCAATCTTAGATCAAATATGGCAACCGCTATAATTACAATAATCCTGAATGGTAATATAAACAATGAAGAAAGAGAAAAAAAAAGGAAGAAGCAAATATACCTTGGGCCAAACTCGGAAGCAAGAGATTATTTTTAAGAGAAAACAAAGAAAGAATAATATGTATACTTACTTGATCTAAGCCAAACACAAAGATAATCCATATATACACCAGCTCTAGTAGGTATCCTCTAAGTTCCTAAAACAGAATAGGAATCATTAGGAAAAAAGTTGGTCAGGAATCGGAGTTATAACAGAAAGAATTTAGAATAAGAAACACTTGTTAAGGATGGATGAGTCCTGTCCACTCAACTACCCAAATTAGGTTGAATTCAGCTTTTGTTATTTCATTTAAACAACTATTAAAATTATCTGATTATATATAGTCATTTTAATTGACAATTTTGTAATTCTGTTTAGTAGGAAATTCAAGTCTCTAAATGCAATCTCATATACTTTGCAAGTTTTGTGTTAAACAGAAATTATATTAAAGACTCCAAAACATAGAAAGGGAACAAAACCAGGACCAGCAGCAAACAAGGTGAATCAACAGTCTAAAGTTCGCCTTGATTTGAGCCATTATGATGATATTAGCCATGAGGCAATGCTGCTGCTGTATGGGAAGGAATACCACTTCTTACAGTCCCCCCCTCAAGCCCCTCCTCCACCACCAGCTGCACTCCCTCCACTAAAAGCATGGCAACCACCAGCCGCAGCTGCCACCACCAGTCAATGATATATGGTTTACCAGCCAAATCTAAAATGGTAAACCACCAATTTCAGCAGAATTAAGACAAAATTAAAGACCTTGGTAAATATATGACCTCCGCAGATCAGAAACTGTCATCCTAAACACATCAAATAGGTTTCATATCAAATATAATCAACCAGTCAAACATTTTACATCAAGTTGCCCAATGATGGACCCAATTTTTGGAGAATTTCGAGTTGCAAGTAATATGGACCAAGTCTTTTTGAAACAAAAGCATTAAAAATCATAAAAACAAAAAACATTAAGCAAACGGGCATTAAGTCTAGTTGTATGATTCTTGCATCAAGTGCAAGAGGTCCCAAGTTTGATTATCGGAATGCCCCATCATTTTCCCTATATCTCCAATACTTAATTTAAAATATGGTTTCATTTCAGACAATTAACTTAAATTAATAATGCAATATGGTTTTCTGATTTCTGACAATTCATGTGATCTGGCCTAAAGCTAACATGCACATATATTTTATTGTCATAAAAGATTCTAACTATCAAGTAATCAACGAGCACTGACAAACTATGGTTTTTCAAGGTTAAGTCAACCATTCCAAAAGAAAAATCTCACAAGCATTTAAATCTTAAATTTCAGGAAGATAATCCATAAATGGGCATTTAGTCTAGTGGTATGATTCTAGCTTAGGGTGCGAAGGTCCCGAGTTAAATTCTCAGAATACCCCTCAATTTTTTCTCCCAAAATTAGATCTCCATCAAAGATAATAAAGTACCAATAAGGTAATTAGATTAAGAATATGTACCTGTATCAACCCAGAAGGATGTCTTGTCAAGTTCAAGAACAGCAAAAGTGAGATTCAAAAGCCAGCAAGCAGCTACCATGTCACAGATATAATAATAAAAAATAATATAGGAAAACAAAATATGGAAAGAGAACAAACCGCAGCATGCATTTGATTCAAGCCTCCATTGCAGGGACACCTAAAGATAACCGTTACTTGTATAGTTTCCTGCAACATGTCACTATGAATTATCATATCTATAATGGGTGCAAGGTAGGATCAAACAACATCCATCAAAACAAAATAGGAACTATCTTAGAACACATGGCAACCTTCTCCACCCAGTATTTGAGAAGAAATGCTTCTATTTTTACAAATATCCCTCTTGCAACATTCAATTAATATACCTAGAAAATCCAATGAGTCACATATTTATTCCCAATATTACATGATGACACGTCCGTGAGAAACATATAAAATCAGTACTAGCAAGCATGGTTCCATAAGCCAAGTATCAGGCTCACATGCATAGTTATCGGAATTGTAATTCGAATCGTACGATTCAGTTCGATTCACCCCTCAATCGATTCGAATCTCTGGGGTGAATCGAACTATGCTAGGAATCAGTACAGAATCGTACGAATCGTCTGATTCGGCCAATTCCGATGATTCATGAATTGAAGGTTGGAAAAAAAATTAACGAGACTTCTCATCTTTCTATACTAATATTAATGCAATCCCCACACTTAATCAATTCTATGTGGATTGGTTTGCTTGAATTCGAAAACCTTATGTTAGCATCACCATCGAACAAAAGAAGAAAAGTGTGAAGTATTATGCAACATTTGAAATTTCAAAGTGAAAAAGAAGAGAAATTGCAGGAATGAATAAGTAGAAACAGTAAATATTGGAGATTTTGCAGTTGATCAATTTAGTATTATAATTCTCTTGCAAATCAATATATTTGGTTGAATGGAGATAAAACACTCCAGCTGTTTCATCTTTAAGTATAATTAGTTTTTTATTTTCTGTTTTTGATTCAAATAACAGCCTGTAAAAGTATATACAAGTGGTTGACACCTATATTTTTTATATTCATCGTTCAAAAAATTTTTACACCTTGAACTCCCTGTATAGTGATGAATATTAATCTACACAGTTTATTAGGGTTATATTTTATGGTGATTATTTTATTTTTATAAAATTTTATGAACTTGATCCGAATCTTACGATTCGATTAGCGATTCACGATTCACAAAATCTAAATTTCGATTCTCGATTTGACAACTATGCTCACATGCAATTCAAATCAGCAAAATGCTATTGCCAACTATAAAAAAAAACTTCCGACCACAATTAATAACTTCTAAGAATCTATGGAAGGAAGCAGTAAAATATATGTGCAATCTGTTTGACTATTTGAACTCTTAGATGCTAAGGTACCATGGCAAAACAAAAATCAACCTGTCTATTGTTGCAAATACTAAAAATTTGGATATGATATTGAAATTGTTCAATAATGACATTGCAGACAAAACAAATAAGTAAATCTTGCATGTGTCGCTTGAGTATTCAAATGTGAAAGTTTGTTGAGAATCACTGGACATTTTCTGAACTATCAATTCTCCTCCATCTTCATCCCTTTATAATGTCTCAATCACACAACTACCTTAAATGAATCCAAATTTGAATACATGCATTGACGTGCAAAAGATTTGAAGTCAAACCTGATACAATGATTTAATTTGCCTCTCTTATTAAAAAGAACCATGTCCATCAATATTATTAGTTCTCTCTTCAAATTTAAACAGGTGATAAAGTTTCAAAAAATTAATAATGGAAAACAAAGAATTCATAGAACCGAGAGATAGAGGAAAATAAAAATTCACCAAAGAAAGAGAAGCAAAACAAAGCATAAATAATGTCACTGTCAAATGAACTCACCTACCCAGAACCAGTTAATTTCACTGCCGTTTATTTGTCTTTGCCATAATTGCGGCCAATGACATTTGGTTTACCAGCCAAATCTGGAACTGTTTCAGCAGAATTAAGACAAAATTTAAGATCATTATAAAGGTATGAACTCCGTATATCAGAAACTACCATCCTAAACACATCAGATAGTATTCATTTCAAAATCGCAAGACTCTTTAACTTGTAGAGAGTTGGTCTGTCAAGGCTAAATATATGAATGTTATTTGGTATTGGTAAACTTACTTCTCCATAGGTAGATAAGTAAAAATATACAAGCAAATTATAAAGGAATCACCTTACTTTTTCATGAACAAACAACATTGTAATTAGATTCTACAATCAAGAGAACTTATTCTTATCAACTTAATAGAATACCCAACTTTAAAATATTGGGTACAAACAAACTAATGTAAGCAAAAGGTGAAACCTTTAAACACGCAACTTAACATAACATCAGTTGTCTTACACCAGCAAATATATATACACAATGCTTCACATCAGTTGTCTTAAAACCAAACTCAGAGGCAGGTATTAATTTTAAAAGAAAACACAGAAATAAAATCTGAGTACTTACTTGATCAACAAAGAGAATCCAAATGTACACAGCTCTAGTAGGTATCCTCCGTAAATTCCTCAAGAGGAAAAAAAAATTGGTCAAGAACAGAGTTATAAGTTATAACAGGAAGAATTTGAAATAAAAAAAATAGTAAAATTATTCAGAGATCATTAAATATTGCACATGATCACCACAGCAAAAAGATTATAAATACTCAAAACTCGGAGGAAGAAAAGACTACATAAACGGCAATGAAATTGGGAAAACTCTTTACATGAGAGAGAATATAGAAACGCATATGTACACCCTAGCATCTTTTATAATAGTAGATTCACTAGTACAAGAAAGGCTTTTGGGACGGTTGTTTTGGGCTTTTCTAGACGGTTTTGAACCGTCCACACAAACCACGACGCGATTGATCAGGAACTACTTCCAGACGGTTTAGAACCGTCCGGAATAAGGAGCATTCCGGACAGTTCTTAAGAGAACCGTCCCAAAAAAAAATAATTTTAAAACTTCATACATGAGCTATGCATATTGGATTGAAGGGAACCCTGTACTTTAACTTATTAATGCAATTTAATGTCCAGATTCCAAATGACCCGAAAGTTAGCCAAAGATGAGGAACCCAAAAGTTAGCCAAAGAACAGGAACCACTTCCTTCACTTACAGCGTGAGAATTAAAAGGCACAAAGGCCGGATAGAATTGGCTAGTATATCTCAGAGGCTGTGTGATGCCATGTGTCAATAATCTGAAAAAAAAAGGTTAACTCTTTAGGAAACGCAGCCAACATGAATGAAGAGAAGAAAACATTCACCAAATGTCGAAGCTAATGGGGGATATTATACAATTATGGTACCGCTATGCCGTTTATATGGTATAATGATATTACTACGTCACTTACTGTATTATTAGATTTACTATTATCACTGATGATGGAAAAAAACCCAAACGAACTAATATATAAAATTGTCTTAAATATCAATCTTTTCTCAACTCTTACAATGTAACCAAACAAAGACAAACTAAACAATAGCTTTGACGAATTTATAGTGTGGATAAGAATTTCTCGAATGCAAATAATAATAATCTTCTCTAATTCATGGTGTAAATTAGTGTAGTTCAACTGAATCCTATATTCACAACCTAAGACCAAAAACAGGAGAAGAAGTGGCAGAGAAAGAAACAAAATATATTTATTTTAAAAGCAAAGAAGGCAACTAAAAATAACATTACTATGCTCAATTGATAAAAGTAAACAATGCATACAGGCTGTGGAAATGGAGGACCATCGACACCATTAAGAGCTGCAAAGCATATTAATGTTATGTTTAACTTTCGGGTTCCTAATTATGACTTCAAGACTATAAAAAATAAGAGAAAACCATATCAACAAACTCACGAGATGGCGCTGATCTGATGAAAGAGATGTAACACGATTCACGAACTGTCCAACACAAACTTTTTGCAAGAATGTTCTTCTGAATAGTCCACCCTCGATCCACATTATAAATTCTAATGTGACTTCCCTGAATCGAAAAATTTCCAGAAACAACATCAGACACTGAACATAATAGCATATCTAAATCCACAAAGAGACTGTCAATGACCCAAATCTGTCCCAATACAAAGTTGTAAACCAAAGACATGAATATTGAATGCGATAAGAAAGCAGAACAAAATACACTATAATTGATGGTTTATTCTACACAACCCAGAAGGAGAAAGCACCCACAACAAACATCAAATTAGAAAAAGGACATATATACTCTTAACAGAATGGCAGATGTATAAACATGCGAACTATCAAGGAAAAAGTTAAAGTCTGAGTTTTGTCAAACAAAATCTCATCTCTTATTAAGTGAGGAAGTAATGTAGAAGCAACAATGACACTCCCCACCCATATTTCCACATTAGCTTGATCTTCACAAATCTTATTTCTGATCACATTTTAAACAATCCTTGATCCAAATATTCACTCCAAAAAAAGTTGATATGCAATAATCACATGTAATAGATCATGTGTGGAAAGAAAAAAACTAAAACTCAATAGCTTCTCAGGAATGAAAAAGATCAAATTAAGGCATAACTTTATCCTTAATCCTTACCTGAGCTATTTTCAGCCAATGGAATAACAAGAGGGATCAATCCTCGTCTAACTCGTGGAGAAACGATGGATTCCTCTAATTTCAACAAAAAATTAGGAACGAATCAGATGTTGATTTTACAAAAATAAATCATCTGAACGAAAATGGAATTTCAGCCAATGGAATAACAAGAGGGATCAATCATAGTCTAACTCGTGGAGAAACAATGGATTCCTCTAATTTCAAATTAGGAACGAATCACATGTTGATTTTACAAAAATGAATCATCTGAACGAAAATGAAAATGTATATGCATTACGACAGTAAGGGAATCAACAAGTAAAGAAAACGCACTCTGTTTACCTGGGAGGGAACTATGAAATAATGCTCACCTTTGGAGTTCTGAGGCGTCGAACGCCCTAGAATGACGATCGACTAACTTAGAAAATTAAATATATGACAGACAAAAACATAATTGATAGGCGCAACCCAGGGTGCTTACACACAACAGCCGTTGTTCGAAGAATGTTGAATAACCCCAGTAGCTGTTTTCAAAATTGACACCTTTATCACCATCCCATATTGGCCAAAGTACTCTCTTCGCTGAAGATGATGACACCAATAACAAGAAAAATTATTATCCAGCTATTGGCGTTGGAACTAAATATTACACGATAATCATAGTAGTCAAGGCGCACTCAAGGCGCAAGGCCGCGCCTTGGGCTTTTTGGCTGCCCAGGCGCACGCAAAAATTAGCCTAAAACCCCTAAAGGCGCAAGGGCTCGCCCAAGAGCCTAGTCGCACCTAGGCGCCTCTTTGACTACTATGACGATAATAACATTGGTAAATCAAGCAACAATAATAATTTAAACACAAATATGACCGCAAACACACAATAACATGAAAATGGGTACTACTAACAGTTTCATCTGCAAGGTCAAGAGGTAAACCAATTATGTACACTAGATTATGCTGAATAACTCAGACTTTACTAAGGAGCATTCTTCCTTCAGATAGTTTAGGCTTCACTTTATGCAATTTCAGTTTTTGCTCAGTATATACTTCAGCCACTAGTCTGTTATAGAAAAAAATGCATAGTCAATTGTAATTTCTAACAACAATTGTGCAAACATAGTAACCATGTTTTCACATAAAAACCTTTCACAATCTGCAGCCATCCCAACAATTTTTTCTTTATCATAAGGTGAGCAGCATGCTGGACAGCGACCCATAGAATTATCCATATTAGCCATTTCCATCATGTGATTCCAGCACCAAACGCAAATCTGAAAAACAAAGAAGTGCATAAACAGACAAATAACAGATTTTCAAGATCAGACATCTATGAAAAAATCAGGCATCTATGGAAAACATAATAGAATGAATTGCAAAGATCAGGCATCTATGGAAAACCTAATAGAATAACTAGTAATTTGATGTTTAATCGAAAGTAATCACTTCAAGTCAGGTTCAATACTTAAATTGAATATACAGTGCAATACGAATGATAATTTCTAGCAGATTCACATAAATAAATAACTCGATAAACCATGTAAAGCTCCATTTTCGCATTTGAAATTTCAATCTCGTTATTTGAAAAAGTAGAATGAAAGCTTATCAACCTATGAATTGAAGATGCATTAGCTAGATTTTGCTCGGCTAGAATTCAGAAATCATCTAGAACCAAACTCAAATTGTAATCCTAAATTATCAAAATCTTCCAATCAGTATCAAATCAAATAAAAACACAAAGGAACCAAAAAACAAAGCAATTATAGCAAAATATCAAAGGAATAGAGTTAATAAAGCAATTATCTAAGCCCTACGGTAGATTTCATTCTCTCTAAATCATTTAAAATCAATAAGTAAATTAGAATTGATAGATCGAATTCGTTGAAAGAGAAATTACCTAATAGCGACGAGAAACGGAAGAACGGCGGAGGAACGATAATCTGGAACTCCGCAACTTCTCTGTCACCAATAGGCGGAATAGCGGGCTGCGGGATGAGAAAAAGAACAGAGGAATGTGAATGGGAGAAACGGCGGTCGACATTTGAACGACAAGATGAGACGGCGGCGAGGGAGAAATGGAGGCACGATGGACTGGCGTAGGATTGACAACGTCGGGGAACGGAGAGAAGAAGATAATCTGTGAGAGAGGAAAGTGAAGGCTGCGCTAGGTCAAATGTATAAATTTGATGTTATACGGACGAGATGCCCTTACACGATCCATTTAAATAAACATACGTTAATATGGACGGTTATTTAATTATAATCGTCCGTAATAGTATTTGTGGTCACGGACGTTTGGAATTTAAATAATTGTCTGTGTTGACCTATTTCGCGTTTTTAGAACGTTTTACCAGTCAGTTTTGATCTTAATCATTGTTAATATTGCGATCATACTGACCATTTTTACACTGATGATTATTACTTAAATATAAAAGATATACAAATTCAGAGAAAAAGATCAAATTTATTCAATAACAATAATCAATAAATTTCGATCTACTGGAAAATCATAAATCAAAGAAATGAAAACTCAGATCTTAAAGATTTCAGGCTCAGATAGTAGTATGTATGAAACTTCATTTCTTGTATTGAACTCGTATCATCGAACAACTTAACAACCTCCATATGGCAACTACCAACAATTAAAATGAATTAAAATATGAATCCATGCATAGACGTACAAAAGATTTCAATTCAAACCTAATACAATCATCTAATTTGCCTCCTTTTAAAAAAACGATGACCATCATTATTTATTAGTTTTCTAGGCAAAAACGTTACAAAAATTTGATAAAGGAAAAACCTAACGCATGTTACCCGATGCTTAAAAAAATTTTCACAAAAGAAAGAGATATAACCTTAACGCCAGATCTCACAAAGTGTTGGAGAGTTGGAGGAAGGAGGTCAGGGCTCTACAAGCAGACATTTATATCGGACTAAATCTGTTCGGTTACGAGGGTTTTTGATCGGAAGTTGAATTGGGGAATTTAGACGCCCACTCCTGCAGATTATACGAACAGAGACGTTGAAGAGAGGGAGAAGAATTAGAATTGTGGAATTTAGACGCTCCTGCAGATTATATAATGCGACTAACTTGGAGTCAACTCCAAAATAGGGACGTTGAAGAAAGAGAGAGAGGAATTTGAATTAGGGGATTGAGACGCTCCTGCTGCAAATTAGAGACGTTGAAGAGTTAGACTTAGCCCTTGCCTCTGCTCTAGTCGGCAACTCGAAAAGAAAACGGAATTTGAGAGAAGCAAAACGCGTGAGCATTTTATTAACCAGACCATATTTTATTCTCATCGCTCAACCAAATCAGTAGCCCTCAACAAAATTGACCAACATCCATATTATCTATATTTTATTTTTAATTTCCACTCATTTTACTTTATTTTTTTATTTATGATGTATGGATTTTCAATTTAAAATTAGGGCAATATATATTTGACAACTTCATAACTACAATAATTAATATGAAGAGACAATAAAATTAGGGCAAATTATCAATAAATTAATATAATTAATTATGTTATTATAATTTAAATTAAAATTATTCTTTTGTGAAGGGACAAAAACTCAACTCCTTTTTTCATAAGTCGAACTGATTTTATTTTGAATATTCAATTCTCTTTGGTGCTACAAGCGATAATTTTAGAAAATTTAGTTTCTTGTATTATATTCTATTTGTTTTTTTTTTTTGAAAACCTATTCTATTTGTTTTATTCTTTGTATTTTTTATTATTTACAAGTGATAAATTTTGAAAAAAAAAATTAAATTTTTAAATTTCATTTATGTTACTCTATTTTACAAAATACCATCAAGTCAATGTTTATATTTTCTAGATTAAGATTTTGAAAAAGTTAAAATTTATCTATTTGCAATTGTAATGTAATAAATTTTGCTCCAATTTAAATCTGTATATGAACATTTTTTATCAACAACGTATAATTTTATTGATATAATATAACTAGAGCTTTACAGTAGACCTGTTCGCGGGCCGGGCACCCAAGCCCGCTTCCATGGGCCGGGCTTGGACACGCATTTTTTAAAAAAACCTGGCCTGATCCTGAGCCCGTTAAAGCTCGAAAATTTATGTGTCGGGTTTAGTTTTTATATAAATACCCAAGATCGGCCTGATGAATAATTTTATTTATTTATTATATATTTATACATCAAATTTATTATTATTTTAAGATTTTATATTTTATCTTATTAAATTTTTATAATTGGTTACGATAAATGTTACTAAATATTAAAGATTTTAAGTAAACAATGCAATTATATTTAAAATTTACATATATTTTGACTTTTTTTTATATTTTTTCTATTAATTTAATAAAAAAATTTATAACAAAAAAAATATTCATAGGCTTTGGCCAAGCTTGGGAATGACCTTTTAAGCTCGGCCCGAGCCCGAAATTTTAAAATACAGGCTTGGGTTAACGTTTTCTGTAAAAAACCCTCCAAGTCCGGCCCGTACCCGCCCCACCCGACGAACAAGTCTACTTTACAGGAGTGTTTGTCCGACTTAAATGTTTTCTTTGACTTCAAAATTATTTTCATTTGTTTAAAAATTATTGGCATCCATATTTTAAATTATAAAGATTTTATTTTTACACGCATATTAAATATGTGAGAGGATCTGAAATTCGATTCTCACTATTAGACCCGTTAACTGGGCAGGCTTATCAGGGCTAGGGCTGGGCTTAAGCGGGCTTTTATATAAATAACTCTGTCCAAGTCCTACCCGGCCTTTTAGATAAAAGTACAGGGTAGGGTCGGGCCGGGTCAAAGTTGAAATATCTTGTCCAAAACCCGACAATTCAGCTCAATAATTTTTCAAATTGATAAAATCAAACAACAAAAAAAGTCATCCAAGTCGATTAAATAAAAACAATCCAAATCCAAAATAAAGCATTCCAAATAATCAAAAGTATTTCAAACACATTCAGTATTCAAACTAATATTAAAACTCTAAAAAAAGTCATATAAAAAAAAGTACTCAAGGCTCTTCCAATGGTTCCCCATTTTGGAGATATCTCCAAAATGGGGAATGGTGTGCTCCAACCATTCCCCAAAATGGGGTTCCCCATATATGGGAAACCCCATTTTGGGGAATAGTTATTATATTAATATTTTTTTTAGTTTTAATTTAATTTAATGTGTTTAATATTTTTTTTGTTATTGAGAATAGATTTGATGTAAATAAATTAATATAATAATAATAATAATAAAAAAATATTATTACTTTATTGGAATCTGAAATGAGGAATTGAAAATAAGAAAAATTGTTGAAGCAAAAATACTGTAGATTTTGCAAAATGGGGTTTGGGGAATGAAAAATGGGAAAAATGATTGGAGTTGCCCTTAGAGATGAAAGGAGCAACAATTGAAAAAACGAACTAAGCAAGTTTCTATTAATATATATGAGAGGAGCTTCAATTGAAAAAATGAAAATTGCAGAGATGAGTGGCGGCTAATTAGAGATGAAATGGGCAGAGTACTTAGGTTTAGGAATTAGAACTAAAAGAGTTTCTATTAATTTATATATTAGACAAATAATAGTTGGAATGTATCAGTAAAAGATGGGTTTGAGTAATGTAAAAGCTATTTTTAATATATTTAAATAACTTATCCGGGTAGGGCCGGGCTTAATAGGTTTTAATATGTATGTTCAAGCCCTGCCTTTTAATAGCAGGGTTTTAAAAAGGCTTGAGCAGGGTTGGGCTTTATACTAAATATAATGTTCATGATCCTTTATTTTAGAAATGAGTCAGGGCCGAGCTATCGGGCCGCTCGCCCAGTTAACAGGTCTACTCACGATATAGAGGGGGGCCATTGGTTTAAAAAATATGTCTTATCCTCCAATTTTGCTCACTGATTTTTATTTGAACAAGGAGAAGATGCTTACTTTTTTTTAAGTGAACGCCGCTAAAAATTGATAAAATGAAAAACTCAAACCAATAGATTTAATTATTTTCTCTTAGTTATCTTTTTTATCAACAACATGTTTTAATTCATTAATACATGGTTCTTAAAAAATTAAGGAAAGCAACAACTCTGATTATTTTTTCTCATTTATCTTTTTTTAGCCATTATAATTTATTAATACAACATTTTTGCTTTTAAAATTAAAGCGCGTGTGTATACACGCACATCTATTATGAAAAAATAATTTTGAAATAATTAAACAAAATGTATTTTTTCTAGATTAACTTTGTTTATCGATCAAAATTTATGTTGAGTTCCACCCCACTTAGGATCCCCACTTAGGATCCTTGCTCCGCCACTAACAGTATATTATACATCTACATTCGCAGAGTGAGAGCATAGCTAAACCCAGAATTTAGATTTTTCATTTCTACAAAAAAAGTGCGCCTTTGTATTAAATCAATTTACCAATAGGAAAGTCGTCGACAGTCATTGTGCACAGGCCCGGTCCTGACATTTTAAGGGTCCTAGGCAAAATAATATAATAATTAATAAAAGTGAGCCTTCAGTAAAAAAAAGTAAGAATTAAAAATTATTTTTATGTAGAATCTAAGATTTTATCTCTGGACATCTTACATCAATATCAAGTAACTTATCAATTCATTAACACTAATTAATGTTCACTTTTATCATTTATATATTAAGTACTAAAAATTTAAACATAAAAAATATTTTTGGGCCTTTTTCAACTAGGGGCCCTGGGCGGGCGCACTCCTTGCACCTTGCCTAGGGCCAGCCCTGATTGTGCACAAAAAAATATAGGTAAATAATTATAACATCCTAAGTTTTGTTAATATATTTCAAACATTCTTGTGTTTTGCTTACATCCGACTAAAACCTCGTTATTTTAATTTTCACAACTTTTCCATTCAAATAACTTTTGTATTCTCAAAATTGCCCTTACCATTGATTTTTATCTATTTACCTTCTTTTCGCTAGATTTTCATGTAAAATTTATGTGTATCTTTAATTTATCCTCTTTCTTTCATTGATTTATCAAAATTTGGAATCAAACAATGAGTAGATGAGAATGAAAAATTATAAAAGATGGATGAATATGGAATCACAAAATACAAAATGAGAGACTAAATCAGTGTTTTTTAATACTCACTTGTCCTCATTATTTAGTTTCATTGTATATTTCTAGTTGTGTGCAAATATAAGTCCTATTTAACCCGTGCTAACTAATTTTTTTCTCCCAAAATATATGAAAGTTCCATACATTTATTTTCAAGAATACTGTCTTTTGCATTTTACTAAGTCCATAGCTAACCGTTTTGAAGATAAGTATCCTCTTCAAAATGATTAGAATAATTATTAGGGAAAACTTAAAAAAAGTGACCTGTGGTTTGAGCCATTTTCAAATCGGGGCTTGTGGAATTTTGGGTTCCAAAAGGGGGCCTGTGGTATTTCACCGTTATCAAATAACGGCATTTTTGCTAACCCCGTCAAAGATGCTGACTTGGCGCAGGGGCAAAAATGGAAACTCCCCTTTTGGACAGTATAAAAGCTCAAAAATTCTCAGACATCAACTTTCTTCCCCCAGCTCATCAATGCCCTTTCATTTTCTTCTTCTAACCGTTGTCACCTTCAATAAACGAAACCCACAAATCTCAAGTCACCTTTTTCTTCTTAACTTCGAGATTTCTACACTCACATTTGCCATTGAAGTGTTATTTTCGAAAAAACAGCATTGAAGAACATTGAAGTGAAGGTTTACGAATTTTCATCATCAAAGACCTGCACTAACTAGTAAAACAAGGTAAACACAATGTACCATGATTTTCCTTTGAAAAGATGCATAAATATGCGTATTTTCTGTATAGGGTTTGCTGTGATGCAGATATTTTGAAGAAAAAATGATGAAAATGTGCTAATTTTAAGACAAATTATGTATATTTAACCATTAAAGTCATTTTTTTCATAAGGTTTGATCAGTTTGTTGAATGGTGGTGATTTAGGGTTTTTAGGGTTTTTCAGTTTTTGCTACTGGTTTTATACATCTAAGATAGGGTATTATGATATTATGATATTTCTATAGACAAAATGATAGGTTTGATCAGTTTGGACAAGTTTTGTAGACAAATGTACTTGTATTATGATAGTTTTGTTGGCCAAAGTTTCTGAATTTTTCTTTATTTCTCCACAGTACAACAATGGCTACTGCCCTTTCACTGATAATCCATCATGGTGGTGACTGGTCTCCTCCTACTCCTCCATGGGAAAATGAGTATGAGAACATTGAGTACCTAGGTGGTGAAGTGACTACTTACATTCCTGATATGGATGTAATTGGGATTTTTTATCTAGACCACGTTGCTAAAGATTTGGGATATGACCGAGGATGTAGAAAATGGTTTAAGGTTAGAGGAATGACTGATTGTTTTGCCTATGAAGAATTGGAACTTGATGAACATTTCAAGAATATGATCTTCTTCAATGCTCCTGATACTGAATTGCACATTTATTTTGTGGAAAACATGGCTCCATTGTAAGTAATTGAACCTAATGCAACTCAAATCCTAACTGAAGGTGTAGGAAGCAATGCCTTTTCACCATGGTGAATCATCATCAGCAGTAGGTGGTAATACACAAGCAAGTCAAGCTAAGGGTAAAAATATACCAAATGTGAATACAGTGAGGGAGGAATATGAAGATTGGTTTGTAGGAGATGAGGATGAGGAGGGATTGGATGGATTTCCAAGCTTTAACTATGGTGATGAAAGAGGCTCATTAATTCATTCAGAGGATGAAGGTTATAGTGGAAGCAGTGCTAATGTAGTTTTTAGTGCAAGTAGTGATGATGATCCAGAGTATGAGGATTTCCTATTATCAGATTCTGAGGGATGAAGATGTGTCATTTGAAGCTGAGAATATGGCTGAGTTAGGAAATGAAGATTTTGGGGCAAACTTAAATGAAGAAGACATGGTTGATTTCAATGAGGAAGCTATTGGTATGGAAACTGAGCTACAAAGTCCCCAAAGATCAGATGAGGATGGCCATGTCAGTAGTATTCACTATAATGAAGTCACTAGGGAATTGGTATGTGGAATGTTGTTTATTGGTGCACAACAGTATCGGGTAGCTTTAAGAAAATGGGCAATTGAAAGGGGAACTTCATATAAGTTCACAAAGAACTCCAAGAAAATCATAGCTGTTGAGTGTAGAGAAAAATGTGGGTTCAGAATTAAAGCATCAAAATTACAAGGAAGCGATACATTTAAAATTAATACATTCTATCCAACACACACTTGCGCCAAGTCAATGTCTAATCCTCTTATCAATTCTGAATATGTAGCAAATAGATATTTGGATGATTTGAGGGATAACCCAAAGTGGGAGGTTGATGCTATGATAAACAAAGTGAAGAGGGATGTTGGTGTTGAGATTTATCCTTCAAAGTGCTATAGAGCTAGAGCTAGAGCAGCTAAAATGCTACAAAGGGGAAGTTTCAGCACAATACCACAGATTATGGGATTATGGAGTTACTTTGATGAAAACCAATCCTGGAAGTTTGGTGAAACTGAGGACTGAGCTGTAATTAGTTCATGAAAGTGGGTCAGTACCAAGGGAAAGATTGATCTTCTAGTAAATGTATGTTTGTTAGGTTTGCACCACAGAAACAAGCATATTTTACTAGAATTAGGCCACTCATATACCTAGATGGATGTTATATGAAGATAAATTTGGGAGGGTAAATGTTGTGTGCAGTTGCAAAGGATGGGAATAATAATCTATTTCCCATTGCTATGGCATGTGTTGACTCAGAATGTAAGGAATCATAGAAGTGGTTCATTTAGTTACTATTTGATGACTTTGGGAGACCAAGTGAGACTGGATGGGTGTTTTTGTCAGATCAGCAAAAGGTACATTATATACTCAACCTCTTTATACTTAACCTCTTTAAACTGTAAATGTTTGTATTGGTGAAAACTTGAAAATTTGTGAATTAACTAGTCAAGACTGAAAATTTGTCAAGCCTGAAAATTTCAAGAAGTTGAGAAACATGTGAATATCCTATAATAGGGAAAACTTGAGAATTTCTGAATAGCTTCTTATAATAGGAAAAAATGGAAAGTTGTAAAAGTTGTGAAAACCTAATTATTTCTGTACTGCTTATAATAGGGAAAATGTGAAAATTGTGATTATTTATGAAAACTTGAAAATGTGATTATTTGTGAAAATGTGATTATTTGTGAAAACCTGAAAATGTATGTGAAGTCTGAATATGTTGAGGGAAAAACTTGAAAAATCTGAAATTTTCAAGAAGTCTTCAAATTTGTGAATTACCTTGTCAAGTCTTATAATTTGTGAAAATGTGATTATTTGTGAAAACCTGAAAATAAGAAGTCTGAATATGTTGAGGGAAAACTTGAAAATTTGATAACTTCTTATATTGCTTTCTCTTGTTATTGTTGTTATATTATGTTTTAGGGATTAGTTGAGGCATTGAAAGAGATGGAACCAGAAACGGAACACAGATTTTGTGTGAAGCACATGTACGAGAACTTCAAAAAATTGTATAAGGGTGAAGAGTGTAGGGGTCATTTATGGGGGCAGCATTTGCTGGATATAAGAAGTTGTTCTTTTCAAGAATGCATGCCTTATAAGCTTTTGATAATAATGCACATGCATGGGTTATGAGTCACGATCCAAGGACATGGGCTAGATGCCACTTTTCACCTAGAACTATGTGTGCTGTTGTGTAGAACAATGCATGTGAGTCCTTCAACAACTTGATAATCAAAGCTAGGGACATGCCTATACTTGCAATGTTTGAATATATAAGGAAACTGCTTATGAGAAGGCATTATATTAAGTTGAATGCAATGAAGAAATACAAGGGTCAGATTTGTCCTCGCATCCAGGATGAGTTGGAGAAAATTAAGGCCTATAGTAGGAAATGTTTCTGTACCCCTGCAGCAGATAATCAATATGAAGTTGTGTCTACAATTAGAGAAGTTCATGTTGATATTTCTCAGAGGACTTGTACTTACTGTATGTGGCAACTAACTGGCATTCCATGTAGTCATGTTGTAGCTGCTATAAATGTAAACAGGGAAGTGGCAGAGAATTATGTAGACAAGTGTTTCTTGAAATCAACCTACCTGATAATGTATAGTCATGTGTACAAGCCAGTTCCATCTAAAGAAGTGTAGGAAATAACAGAACACCCGGATATCTATCCTTGGATTATAAAGAAACCACCAGGGAGGCCTAGGAGGCCTAGTGTATCAAAGCTTTGTGACAAAGGTAAAAAGGTTACATTCGACTCAGCAAGCTGTTTAGTTATTGACTGTAAGACTAATTCTACTATTATCTTTGCTCCTAGAATCAATAATGTATATATGATTGATTTATCCCTTGGCTACACTAATGTGTGTCTTGTATCTAAGGAGGATAATTCGTGGCTTTGGCATAGAAGGTTGGGTCATATAAATATGAACATTCTATCCAAACTAGCCAAAAAGGAATTAGTTGTGGGTTTAACCAGTATCAGCTTTGATAAGCATAAATTGTGCTCAGCTTGCCAGCTAAGTAATTAAGTTAAGAAATCTTTGAAGTCAATTAATCACGTAGTAACTAAGCGACCGTTGGAGCTCCTCCACCTAGATCTTTTCGGCCTAGTTCAGCCTATGAGCATGGTTTGTAAGATATTTTCATTGGTGGTTGTGGATTTTACTTCACGAGATTCACTTGGATAGTCTTGCTAAGTAGCAAAGATGAAACATACGAATGTTTTATCAAGCTCAGTAATCGGATAATGAATGAAATAGGAACTAAAATCAGTAGAATTTGAAGTGATCGTGGACGTGAAATGGAGAATTTCTATTTCAAAGAATTCTGTTCAGTGTATGGCATTGACCACAACTTTTCTTCTCTATATACGCCTCAACAAAATGGGGTTGTAGAAAGGAAGAATAGAACTATAGTTGAAATAGCTCGATCCATGCTGAGTGATAACAATCTACCAAAGTACTTTTAGAGAGAAGATGTTAACACAGCTTGTTATATCTTGAATCAGGTTTTAATTCGCCCAATTTTGGAGAAAAAACCCTATGAACTTTGATAAGGGCGTAACCTAATATTGGTTATCTCAAATCATTTTGCTGTAGGTGCTTTATTCTTAACACCAAGGAGCAACTAGGTAAGTTTTATCCTAAAACTAATGAAGGCATCTTTCTGTGCTACTCAACTAACAGTAGGGCATATAGAATATATTTCAAAAGTACCGACCTATTAGAGAAGTCTATGCATGTAGATTTTGATGAAATTAACAATGCAGATAAACATCCATCTGATGAAGATGAAGGAGTTACCTAGTAAGAAAATCCACTCAGCATGCCACTCTCTGTGCTGCCCAACCCAGCGCAAGAACTTGAAGCTAAGGAAGTCAAGGATGATGATGATCTTTCAATCAACTTCAATGATGGAAAAGATCAACCTCCACCTCAGCAACCCATTGTCAATCCTCCAGTAGTTGATCTGAGTCTACCAAGAGAGATTAAAGTTCATCGTAACCATCTGCTAGACAATATAGTTGATGATGTTCATAATCCAGTGATGACGCGACGTCATCTCAGGAGGATGATGAGTCATCCATCCTTCATTTCATTGATCGAACCCAAGAAGTTTGAAGATGCAGAAGGAGATAATTATTGGATGATCTCAATGTAAGAGGAGCTGGATCAGTTCAAGCGCATTGATGTTTGGGATCTAGTTCCTAAGCCTAAAGGGAAATCAATTATTGGAACCAAATGAGTTTTCAAGAATAAGCTAGATGAAGATGGTTCTGTTGTCAGGAACAAAGCTAGGCTTGTTACGCAAGGCTACAATCAGCAAGAAAGCATCGATTATGATGAGACTTATGCTCCTGTAGCCCGGCTTAAAGCAATTCGAATCTTGTGTGATTTCGCATCTCATGTGAAATTCAAATTATTTCAAATAGATGTCAAGAGCACATTCCTAAATGGATTCATTCAAGAAGAAGTGTATGTTCTCCAGCCTCCTGGCTTTGAAGATCCGTAAGAATCCTGAGCATATCTTCAAATTGAAGAAAGCTCTCTACAGATTGAAGTAAGATCCAAGAGCATGGTATGAGAGGCTGACTAATTTCTTAATTAGAAAAGGCTATGAAAGAGGAAATGCAGATACAACTATGTTTATCAACCGAATGAAAGAAGATGTGTTGCTTATCCAAATATATGTAGATGATATCATATTTAGAGTAATTGATGAGAAGCTGTGTAAGGAATTCAGCAAGCAGATGAAAAGCGAGTTTGAAATGTCTATGATGGGAGAGCTCAACTTTTTCCTTGGTCTTCAAATCAAGTAGACTAAAGATGGAATCTCTATCAGTCAAGCAAAGTATGCCAGAGAAGTCTTGAAAAAGTTTAACATGGAGCATTCGAAGCCAATATCCACTCTCATGGCCACTGATGCTATCTTAAGTAAAGATGAAGTTGGTAAACCTGTGGATAACAAGTTCTACAGAGGAATCATAGGTTCTCTTCTTTATCTCACAACTATTAGGCTAGACATGCAATATGCTGTATGATACTGTGCTCGTTATCAAGCTGATCCTAGAGAATCTCACTAAGCAACTGTTAAGAGAATTGTCAATTACTTGCAAGGCTCGATTAAAGTAGGTTAGTGGTATCCCAACGGCTTAGATTTCACTCCAAAGGGATTCACACATGCTGATTATGGAAGAGACAAGCTCGATAGGAAGAGTACAATAAGAGGATGTCATTTCCTTGGAGAACATCCTATCTCATGGTATAGCAAGAAGCAAACTTCTATTACACTGAGTACAGTTGAAGCTGAGTACATGATTATAGGAAGTTACGTAGCACAATTGCTATGGATTAAGCAATAATTTGAAGATTATAGTATAAAGTCAAATTGTCTCGAAGTTATATGTGATAACAAGAGCGCAATTGACCTATCCAAAAATCCAGTTCAGCATGGCAGGATGAAACATGTCATTATCAGACATCACTTCATTAGAGATCATGAAGAGGAGATGTCAAGCCGGAGTATGTTCCTTCTGAGGAACAGCACGCTGACATTTTCACTAAGCCATCGCCAAAAGAGCAATTCAATACTCTGAGGCAGTTAATTTGTATGGTTAATCCACGTTGAAGAAGAAGAATGAAAATCTCAGATTTTTGGCTAAGCGTTGAAGATCAAGCCTTAAATTCAACTAGGAGAAGACACGTGGATAACACCATCTATATTTAAAGTAACGGCGTGAGGAACAATTTCACGGTTAAAAATCAAACTCTACATTTTAAAAAAGACGTGCGTTTGAATTGGAACTATTTTCTTCGAAACTCACCATTTTACTAAGGTGGTTAATCAGATGTTAATCTCAATGTTGATTTTCATCATGAGCTGAGGAAGTTCCACGTACCCCTGAGGGATGTCACTTGTCTATAAAAGCTAGAGAGTTGATGAGAGAAGTTTCCTTGCTTTTGCAAATTTGAATCATTCAGAAGCATTCGAACCCCAAATTCCTTTCTCTCAAAATCTCTTCATTTTTCTCTTTAATGGCGATAACTAGAACCACCTTTAGGCTCTATGCTACAACAACAATGAAGATTGCTGTCAATGCTGAAGGAAAGATGAAAAAACTCACCCTCGAACAAGGAACCCTTCTCACTAAGGTGGATTAGCTGATGACTTGGAGTTTGGACCCTTCTACGAGGTTGATTATGAAGGTCTACTAAGGAATAGGACCATGCACAGGGTTATTGAGCAGCAATACCTCAGTGCCTTTTTGTAGATGGAAGGCCCATCCATTGTTGGGCTAATTAGGGTATTCTACTCCAACCTCTACACAATCCAGGGACTCAATGATGTCTTACTGATGGAGTTTGGGGGAAATCTACCCTAATCTGTTCAAGGTTGATTGGGAGCATTTGGAACATGCTTAACCAAGGTACTTAGCTCCAAAGAACTAGCGATGAAGACACCATTGTCATCTCAAAGGATTGGGAACTCCCCTCCAACTATATTTCAGGGGAGATAGTAGTGAGAGGCATGGGATGGACTGCGAGAGCATGCCATGAGCTGGTGGTGAAGATGCTGCTACCAAAGACTGGGTCAGTATCTAGCTGCACCTACTTTGAATGGTGTGTGGTCTACCATATGGTAGAGGGTAAGAAGCTGAATTGGCCTATGGGGATTCTTCACCACTCGAAAAAGCTTACTACCAGCTATCACTATGGTTACCTCATCACTGAGTTGATGAGGGTAGTGAAGGTAGATATTTCACAGTTTTGATGGAGTCTGGGGATACTGTGCTGCATGTGAAGAAGAAGATGGACCTTAGCCACTTCACCAAACTATCTCATAACTAGGTACATACTAGGTACAACAAATCACAGTAAAAGCAAAAGCTTAAGTGCGTACCAATAGTAGTACCTGCGGATATCCCAAATTCATGGTGGATCTTGAAGCTAGTGAGGATTCTAACAAGCGGCCAATCTCAAGCATATTGGAGCAATTCACCACCACCACCTCTTCCCCTAAACTGAAGGTTGGCTCTTCTAAAGCCCGTAAGAAGAGCCTTGCAAAGCCTAAGTCTGAGGAAGCCCCTGCTCAGCCCCAATGTTAAAGGAGGCAAATAAAGGTCAAAAACCAAACTCAAAAGGGAAACTGAGGCCAAGCTCCAAGCTGAGTAGAAGGCAGAGGAGAAAGAAGATGTGATTGAGGTTGATGAATCCCTGTGCCAAAGAAAGCGCAAAATGGTCCTTTCTGAAGAATCGATGGAGAAGGGTGAGGTCAAGAGGTCTAAGGATGATGACACTTTAAGTTTGGGCACTACCGCTGAAGTTCATAACATATTTGCCAAAGAAAATGGCACTCAGCGAAAGCGATATGCCACCAATAGGCCCCTGCAAAAGAATGTGCAGGTGGTGAGCACCGAGGAGGATGTTGGAGACACCTTTACACTTAATCAGGAAGAGTCTGATCTTCCTGATCCCAAAATCCCCAGAACCATTTTCACTCAAACTGAAGAAACCTCAACTCAGTTTGAGAAACCTCAAGCATGCCCATCCTTAGGTCAATCAGCTAACCAAGAGGTTCCAAAAAATCCTACACCAATTTCTTCTATAAATCCTCAAACCTCTTCTCCTTTAAATCCTTCCATTTCCCCAGTTACTACTCCTGTAGATACTAATATACCAACTGTAAATTCTCCTCCTCCTTCAAACATTGTAAATTCCCGTATTCATATACCTTCCTCTCCTGTTAATAACCAAAACTCTCCAATTCATATTTCCTCTCCTACTAAAACCCATGATTCTTTCTCTCCTCATTCTTCTCCACTAAATAATACTCAAACCCCTTCTTCTCATGTACAAACATAAACACTTACCTGTAGAGCCATTATACCTTCTATTCCACTCAAGAAAACCAAAACCATTCCCCCCTACTTCTTCAACTGTACATTCCTCTAAACCTACCCCTTCTTCAAACCCATCTTCTACCCCTCCAACCCTCTGGTTAGGGAAGTTCCTAATGCTGAGAACTTCACTCAGCAAGGAAAAGCAAGAGGTTAGGATATTAAAGTAAATTTTATAGACTGCGAAGTACCTAAACCTAGCAGAGAGCCAGTCCAAGAAGACTTGGCTGATGCATTATCTTGGCTCAGATAGGAGCGGTGGAAAGGAAGAAATTCCCAGCACTCAAAACTGACGCTGAGTTAGATGGAGCATTTAGCAATTTGCTACTAGCTCAAGAATTGACTGGCTTATCATCCAAACCCAAGGCCAAATTGCCTGAGGTTGAACAGTACACAAGCTTGCCCTTTGAATCTATCTACTTCGAAGAGTTTGAAAAGATTCAAGGAAGTTTGTTTGTTATTGAAAATCACTTGGCAAAAGAGAGTGCCAAGAGTTTAGTTAGCAAGATGGTTGTGATCCTAACCAGCCTGATGGAGTCTACAGCCCAGCTTAGGGCAGCCATTTCCTCTATCCCAATGTCTACTACATTAGCTAATGCTATTGCAAGAAAGATAAAGGGTAGTGTTGATGCTGCTGTTGAGTTCCTTGAGTTCTCATATGGAAACTTAAGTGATACAGCATCATAAGTTTGGTGGGGAGCAAGCCAAAATAAAGGGGAGCACCGACCAGAGGATAGAAAATGTGCTCAAAGAAGTCAAACTCACTAAGGACGTAGGCCACAGCATGGTGAAGGTTTTGGAGACCATGTCCAAATTCTTGATGAACCATGATAATAAACATGATCAAATGGTAAAGCTACTAACGGATATATCTTCAAAGGTGAATAAGCAACCTGTGATAAATCTCGACTCTCTTCACACAAAGATAAACTCAATCAACATAGAAGTCAATGAGAACACAAATGCCAAGATCTCCTCTTCCCAGAAATTTCTTACCAACACCATGGGGAAGATATTTCTTGAGATGCCAACTCCAAGCCTACCTCCTGCTAAATCTCTTTTCCCTGAGACTGGTATGACTATTCATATCAAGCTGAATGTCATCAAGTCAAAGGTAGAAGAATGTTGGGACTCTGGTCAGGATGGGTGAATTGGACGCAAAGGACATTGATTACATCGCAAGGTGTATATATTCTATTGGACCTAAAATTCTTGATATGGAAGCACAATTAAAGATCACATAGTCTACAGTAGATTTCAAAGATCTACTTCAATGCTTTCAACAATTCACATGTCAAGGTTTTGATCAGATCATGCACCTATCTAGATGTCATCATCTTCTTCTCAGCAAGCTGAATGATAAGGAGTTCCTTACTTCCAATGGAAGGAACCAGTTGGCATAAGAGATTTCCTCGAATATAGTTAGCCAGCAAGAGGACTTCCAAGCTACCCTTGATGCCTTTAATATGTTCTTGGAACAAATTGTGAAGGGCTAGATATCAAAGGGGGAGAAGGTAGCTGAGGATGCTCTCCGAAAGGCAAACCTCAACAAGGGATCTCTTCAAAGGTGACCTCAATATCCTCCTCCTCGGTAGTAACAACCTAAGTATAGCCAATAAAAGATTGGACCAACCTCTTCCTCTTCCAAGCTTAGAAAATAAAGCCTTGTACTTAGTAGTAATAGATTTTAACTTGTAATTATAGTAGATCTTAGTATTGTAATCCTAGCTCAAGATATCAATTATTATGTATTGAATAAGTTATTCTGATTAATAAAAATTACAAGTTTTTACCTCAAGATAAGATCGTCTTACTTTAATTTATTATGTTGTATGTATGTTTCTACTGTATGTTGAATATATGATGAAGGAACTCATACAAAGAGACCAACTTCAAAGTAAAGTTGAAGTAAGACAAAGTTCCAAAATGAAGAAAAATCCTCTAAGTATGGGGGAGCTGAGCTGATTGAAGAAGACTCACTCAGTATGGGGGAGTTCAAGCTGATTAAGGGAAGTCACACAGCATAAGGGAGTCTTACATCACTTTCCAAGTATTCCTGATATCTCTAAACTATCTTATTCAATTAATCTCTTCCACTACCTGATTTGCTATCTGTCCAAAATGGGGGAGATTGTAGAATCCAAGTTAATAGTACTTCATAATACTTAAACATTTTGGAAATAGCAAACTATTTAGGATAGTGAAATTAATTGAGTACTAAGTATACTCATAATTAATGAAGCTGACTAGAGTGTGTATAAGGAAAAATAACTCAATTTGCTGAGCTTAAAATCGTGTCTACCCACTGTAAAGGATACGCCACCTAAGTAAGGAACAAATAGTAGTAGATTTAAGCTCAGAGAAGGAATACGGGGACTGGACGTAGGCTCGGGGCCGAACCAGGATAAAACCAGGTGTTGAAGTTCTAAACTTTTATTTTAGCTTTTATTGCACTCAACACATTCATCATTCTTTATATTATTAAGTGTTTTGCTTGAAAAACCAATTTGAGCTGAGTAGAGTACTCAACAAGAGATTGAAGTGTGTCAGCGAAGTTGAGCAGTTTATAAGGTTTTAGACCAACTTAACACGCATCTAATAACTTAACTTGGTTAAATATTTTTTTATAAATTTAAAAAGTAACCAAGAATTGCATTCACCTCCCCTGTACGGTTGTTTATAAGCTGTCTAAGGACCAACAGGCCGAATGCCGGAGAGAGAGTTACTTGCAATTTTGAAATCTCAAATGCTTCTACAAAAAAACCTAATTTCTCTATTCTCTCAATTGAAAATGGCGAACATAAGAAAAACCCTCAAGCTCCAAGGCATATCAAAGAGGAGCATGATTATGCACATTGATGTTTCTATAGAGAAGATCATTTTCCCTCATGTAATCGTATTCACTAAGATCAACTAGCCTAAGAATCAAGACTTTAGCCATGTTTAAAGTGGATTATGAAGGGCTATTGAAGAACAAGTTCCTTCATAAAGTCATCAAGAAGTAGAATCTCAACCAATTTCTGCTATTGGAAGGACTAGCCATCAAAATCTTGATCTATAACTTCTATGGAAACCTCTACTCCATCCAAGGGTACAATGATGTGGTGATGGTAGAAAGTAACAATAACTCCTACTTAATTTGTGCAGAGCTGGTGGCAAGTCTTCTCAACATGCCACTGAAGGGTACCAAGTTGAGAAGAATTGGTGATGAAGAATAAGTCGCTGTCGTAGAAGATTGGGAACTCCCTACTAACTATGTATCTGGAGAGATATCCGCTTCAGGGATGAGCTGGGAGGCAAAAGCTTATCATGAGCTGCTTGTGAAGATGATATTGCAAGACTGGGTCCTTGAGTAGTTACACGTACTTCGATAGGTGTGTGGCCTACCATATGGTAGAAGGCAAGCAACTTAATTGGACAGTGTTGATTTTTCATTACTTGACCAAAGTTAAAGTTGGAGAAAATTTTCTACTCAGCTGGAGAAAATTTCAACAACATCTACTCCCTCTTCTCTAAAAGCAAAGGTTAGATGTCAAAGTGTGAGAAAATTAATAGTAAAAGCAAGGGCAGGGTATATGCCTACAGAGTTGCAAGCCAGGCCAATGAACAAGTTAAAGTTAAAAACTCACGCTCGGAGGGAAGCTGAGGCGAAACAAAAGTTTGAGGAGGAAGAAGATGCAACAGAGCAAGGGGAAAGCCTACGCCAGAGAAAGTGCAAGTTGGAAGAAGCTGATGGTAATGTGGGATAGGGGAGCTCTAAGAAAAGAAAAGAGGACCTGAAACCATCAGCCCTGGCGCTACTGCTGAAATGGAGAAAGTTGTCTCCAATGCCAAAGGCACTCAATAAAAGTGATCTGCCACCACGCGCCCAACAAAGAAAAACATCCAAGTGGTGAGTAGTGATGAGGATGTTGATGATGTGGAGATAATCAATCAAGAAGAGTCTGATCTTCCCAATTCAAGCATCCCAAACCAAATTCCTACTCAGGTTGAGTTACCTGAGGCTGACCCATCCTTGGGTCAATTAGCCAACCCCTAGTTACCTATAAATCCTACCCCAATTTCCTCTATAAATCCTACACCTACCTCTCCTATTTAATTTTGAAATCCCTCCTTCTATAAATTCCCAAATACCTACTTCTATTGTTAATTCTCCTTCCCATATACCTTCTATTGTAATTCCCTAGTATACACACCTTCTTCTCTAAACCATTCTTCACCTGTTCCAAACACTCAAACAACTATCATTCCATCTCCTGTAAAATCTAAACCCACACCTACTTCTTCAACTATACAAAGCACATCTACTCCTAACCTTTCTTTAACTCCAAACTGTACCCCTTCAATCCCTTAGATTGGAGAAGTTCCTACAGCCTATAGCTGAGAACTACGCTCAACAAGGAAAAGCAAGTGAGGATGTTGTTGAGGTAAATTTTATAGCCAGTGAAGCAACTCCCTCCAGCAGCAAGCTAATCCGAGAGGACTTGGCTGACTCAACCATCTTAGCTCAGATAAGAGAGTTGGCAAGGAAGCAATTCCCAACTCTCAAAACTGACGCTAAGTTGGATGGAGCAGTAAGGCATGTGCTACCATCTCAAGATTGATAAACTTGTCCACCAAGTCAAAGGCAAATCTTCTAGAGTTTAATGCACATTCAAGTGTTCCCTCTGAGTTAGTTTACTATGAAGAATTTGAGAAGATTCAAGGAAGTCTGTACACAATCCGCAACCATCTTGCAAAGGAAAGCATGAAGAGCCTAGTGGTCAAGATGGCTCTGATTCACAATGGATTTACTAACTCTGCAGCTCAGCTTAATGCACCTATCTCTTCTATCCTCACATCTACTATTATTTCTAACGTAGTAGTAGGAAAGATGAGGGGTAGTATAGACGTTGTTGTAAAGTAGCTTGAATGCCACTCTAGCAACTCAAGCTACGCAGTTTCATAAGTTTGGCGAAGAACAAGCCAAAATAAAGAGGAGCACTAATAATAAGATCAGCAAGCTATCCAAGCAAGTTGAAGTCAATAAAGATCGTGGATATAACATGTGCAAGCTGATGGAGAATATTTCCAAGCTTATGATAAACTATGATAAGAAAGTTGATAGGGTTATCAAGACAGTTGATGAGGCTACCAAGAAGATGGAGAAACTAGTGCTCATCCTTGATGTTCTTAGAGAAAAGCTTGATTAAGCCTGCAAAGTATTAATGAAAATACTGATGATTCAATACAAAAGGTGCATAAAGCTCTCCTTGAAGCAATGGGTAAACTCTTTCCTGAGCTAACTGAGTCTCTAGACCTAAAGAATGATCTCTCAGTGGATAAGAAATTGAATGCCCTTAAGGATTGTCTCTTTGAGATACAGAAGAATGTAGATCAGTTGGTCACCACCGGGATGTATGACTCAAGGGATATTGATTTCACTGTTAAAACCATGAACAACCTTGGCCCTTAGATCATTGACATGGAAACCAAGCAGAAGATCGCACTTTCTACATCAGACTTCAGAGGTCTCCGGGAATGCTTTCAACAATTTGCATGCCAAGGATTTGATCAGATCTCTCATCTCACTAGGTGTTACCATCTACTTCTCAAAGAACTCAATGATCAAGACATCCTTACGTTGAAGGGGAAGAGCAGCTTGAGTAAGAGATATCTCTAACCATTGTGAGGAAACAAGAGGACTTCTAGTCTGCTCCCAACACCTTTAATCTATTTCTAGAACAAATTGTTGAAGGCCATCTAACAAAGGGGGAGAAAGTAGTTGAAGATGTGCAGAGGATAACCCATTAATATTGTCATTAACTTTCACAAGGCCTCTACATTTTCAACCCCAACAATAATAATATCCTCAACATCAGCAACAACATCAACAACACCATCAAAGCAGTTATCCAAAAGGCAGTGGACCATCTTCTTCTTAGTTTTATAGATAGATGTAAAATAGACACAAACTTGTAATAGCTCTCCAAATGTAATCACTTAGTGTAGAACATAATTTGTGTACTACCTAAGTTTTTATTATTAATGAAAATTCAAGTTTGTTTTATTCAAAAGTTAAGAGCTTCTTAACTTAGTATATCTACTGTATTATTTCTACCTGATCTATTGCACAAATTAATGAAAAGACCAACCTCAAAGAAAAGCTAAAGTAAGACAAAGTCCTAAGTTTTAAAGAATTCCTCTTAGTATGGGGGAGTTAAGATGAATGAAGAGAATCTACTCAGTATGGGGGAGTCCACATTGATTAAGGAATTCACTCAGCATGGGGGAGACTTACATCATCTATCAGGTAACTCTATATCTTTAAACTATTTATTCAATTAATCTCTTCCACTACCTTGTTTGTTATTTATTCCAAAATGGGGGAGATTGTTAAACTGAAGTTAATAGTACCTCACAATACTTAAAAAGTTTTGGAAATAACAAACTTTCTAAGATAATGAAATTAATTAAGTACTAAGTAGACTCTTTATTAAACAAGTTCACTAGAGTTTGTTTAAGGGAAAATAACTCAGTTTACTAAGTTTTAATTAAGTTATGGCTTAGAGTAAGAAAAGTTGTGTAAAGTTGAGTATTACATTATTTATAAGATATTAACTCAGCTAAGCTGAATAACTTTTATTTATTAAAAGCTGAGTTCTTTTGACACTTAGAGAATAAAATGACACATATGCTTTTAACGTTGTCTGTGAGAGATGAAATATAACTTTAATGCTTTTCAGGAGAAAAAGCACTGAAACTAAAGAAGATGTCCAAGTGCTCACAACAAAAAGGTATCATTACGGAATGTTTGAGATTTCTCGCTAAAGTCCAAGGCAAAAGGCATCTTCTGACATGCACCATTTCTCAATGTCTTTGTGCAACTCTACATCCTTAGCAATCAGACAAATCACAAGATTCTACATTGCATCTCACGCACCTCTCTATCATAATGGAATTGCTTTAAGTAAACAAGTTTTTGATGCATCAAGATTAATAGATTAATCTTTCACTTCCACATTTGAAATCTTTGTCTCTAAACATCTTGGATTTGCTTTAAACGGACAAATTTGAAAGCTATGAAGAGAAGAGAAATTGAAGATAAAGTCAGGATGAAAGTTTGCAATAACTACTCCCAAGATCTTCAAGTATAAATAGAAGACTGAAGCAAACATTCAAACTTGGTGAATCATATTAAATTTTTTAAGAGTTTGAAATATTGTCAAATAATTCCCAACATCTAGATATTACAACTCAATCATTCTAAGAAAACACAAATAGATCAATTAGTTTGTAATAGAGAGAATAAATCTTAGATTTAGCATTGTAACGAATTTTATAAGTTGAAATACTTAGTTCACATTTCTTATTCAAATCTGATTGACAGTTTAGGAAGGGTCCTAAATTGTGGATTGAGAGGCAGTTAGAAAGGAAGGTACTTTCTGTAATCGCTTCTACTCGCTGTAAAGGCTTCTTTGCCTAAGGAAGGAAAGAAAAACTAGTGGATTAAAGCTCGAAAAGGAATCCGGGGACTGGAGGTAGGCTCGGGGTAGAACCAGGATAAAATCTTAGGTGTTAAGTTGCTAACTTTTATCGTCTATCTCTATAGCATTTTTCTCATTCATCATTTCTCTGTTTTATAAGTTACGCTTGAAAAACCAATCTAAACTGAGTAAAGTACTCAACACAAATTAAAGATAAGATAAGTTAGCGAAGTTGACTAGTTTATACTTTTTCGACCTACACTCAGGATGAGTTACTCAGCACGCATCTAAAGTTGAACTTGGAAAAGATTTTTATAAACTTTAAAAAGAACCAAGTAACTGCATTCACCACCTCTATTGTGTTATTTAAGCTATTTCAAACTAACATATACTTTATATTTGTTTAAAAACATATAAAATACTTAAATCCTTAATAAAACTTTTAAGATTAATATGCCATACTGAATTCCAAATTAGTTTCAATAATTATGCATAATAAAGTTATCAAATAATTATCATTAAATGTCATTAGTTAAGTGAACTAATTAAAGACAATAGGTCCAAAGTGCATTTAATGATATACCTTATAGTTATGAAACTATAACAAACCATAAAAACACATAAAATTACTCTTGTACAATGAATCGAACTAAATTAAATGTAAGTGTTATCACCTAGTGGATAATGGGGTACTTATATCTTTTTCGATACTGGGTTAATGCTTACATTTTCTTGGAAAGTTTGTATTCAAGTTAATAGTAATTAACACACAATTGCTCAAAATAATTGATTTAAATCCTTGTATACGTGTTTAGTCTCACCGTTACTAATTAAAGAATATCAATAATGGTTTCTGTTATGAATTTATTTATAGTAGACTTAAATTCTTAACGATAATTATTAGGTTATCCAAAGGTTGAAGTTTGAGTTTGTGCATGGGAATAACGAGTCCTCTTATACTTTGAGCAATGTTGTGTATGAGTTCAAAGAGAGTGGCATAAACCAACTCAAGTAAGACAAGAATCTGTTTCTTTCATGGGAGAGGAAGAGTTCAATGACCTGTATCTTTTTTGCTTAGTGCTATAAGTGATTTAATTGCTACAATTCATGTAAGAGAAACATGTCCAAGTTTGATCACTAAATTGAAAGAAGTTCTTGGTTCTTTGTTTTGAGTGGGAGCATATGTGATGCACTTAACTCATTCTCATACAATTAGTTCATTTAATGTAGTTACAAGTTCTTGGAAATGGTAGAAATTTTTCTTCTGATATCTAAGATTCTTCCTAAATGCATTGGGCATAAGGAAAGTCTCAAGGAAATAGTTTTTAAGACAACAAATGTTAACTTACATTTAAACATCTAAAAAGGGAAGAAGAACAGTGCAAATGGGTCTGAACCATTCGAACATAAATTAATAGGTCCAAAGGCATATATAGTAAAATCACGAAGGTGATATGCTAAATTGCCACTATAGAGGCATTGTGCAGGAGAGCACTAAGTCCAACTTGGTACATGCAATATATTCTAAAATGAATTATATTATACAATGCTCAATGTTGTTAATGAAATCATATCCTTTATGGATTATTGATTCAAGTGCAACATGTGACATGAGCATAGACCATGGTAACTTTGTGTACTTTTAACAACTTATATGAGAAATATTGATATTTATATCAACATCAAAATGAGTTGAAGTTTTATAGATTAACACATATAGACTATATTTGCAATAAGCGCAAATCCAATAGCTACATGATGTGTGGTATTCTCATTCTATTTATCAAAATTTAAATTTATGATATGGTTTAATGAACAATAGGTTCATCTTTGAATTTTTCCAATGATTAAGTTTCTTCATTCCTGAATTGTAGATTTATGAGTCTAGTTTCTAAACAAATGGTTTTATTGTAATGAATGTGCATTACAAATTATCAAGTGGATAATGTTTGTTTTCCACGGACTAATTTTTCTTTTGAAAGAAAATGTTAGTATATCGTATAGATGTGCATCACATAAGCTAAGAAGAATATGTCATCTAGGCTTTAGTGTCAGGTAATTTGTACCGATTAAATTATCACAATGTGATGAGATCCATTTAAAGAAAATCAAACTTATAATTCATTTCAAAAGGAACTAGAACTAAAATAAATTGTAACTTATTTATTCTGATTTATGTGATTCAATAGATGCGAGGGTAAAGCATAAGCCTAATTATTCATCACATTAAATGATGTCCATACTTGTTATGACATCATCTACTTGGTTACCCATAAATCTGAAGCATTTAGCTATCAAAAGATTTATGAATTTAGTAATAAATCAATTGGATTTGATTGTAAAGCATTCGAACTAAAGTGGTTAAAAGTACTTTTCAGTTAAGCATACAGTTTTGTGTGATGAAGAGATTGAACATCCATTGTTTATTCCCTATACTCTATAAAAATATAGAGTTCATGAAAGGAGAAATTAGATTCTTATTTCAATGGTTAAGTATACGTATTGAACCAAATATCTTGGAAGTCTATCTTCTCCAACCCATATGTGACATGGACTGGAAGTATATCCAATTTATCCAGGTTATGAAATTAGAGTTGTATCACTTACTCCCACACTACCTTAATAATTTTGGGAAATTAGGTCCTAGAGGTAGTTGAAGTGTCTTTTAAGATACTCTAACATATCGAAAGGATATGTTTTTGTAGGGGAGAATGTGGATAGATTTAAAATATATTTGAATCATGAAATATCAATTTCGTAGAAATGAGTTCTATAGATTAGGTGTATTAGGAAAAAAACATGTTCTTTTATTAAAACTGTTGAACTTAATGTTTTGAATATATTTCAAGTGGGAGTAATTCAAAAGTATTGGTTCATAATGATCACATTAATAAGGGATCTTGTTCCATGGGGGAGATGAGAACCCAAAGTGTTATGGGTCCAAGTGGGAGCCAATTATTGGTCAAAGTGGGAGTTAATATTTTTAACTCAAGTGTGAGCTTAGATCATTATTATATTTCTGACTTGAGATGGAGCACAAAAATGAGCTTTAAAGGAAGAATTTCGAGGTATGATAAATATATGAGACATATATATGAAGATTCTGAGCCTAAGTAATAAAATGAAATATTGTTCCAACCTTGAAAATTAAGTTTTTTAAGGGAGATGAATGGTTGCATGTGCTGGAAGAAGAATTATGTTAACTTTCCTGAACGACATAAAAATATTGAGAATAAGTGGATTCCCAATGTAAAGTAAAAGGATTAGGTTTATAGTTAAGGGATAAGTATATTTAAACTGATAAGAATATAATCTTTCCCTTTGCAAAAATTACATCTATATAAATATTTTTAGCTTTAGTAGTTGTATCTTTCTTAAAGTTACATCAAGTAGGTGTATGGACCTCTATTCTCAGTGGATAATTGTCATGAGAGATATATATGACAAAATTAAGAGGATTTGTCCCATAGATTTGTAAACATGATATTTCTAGAATTGAATAAGTTAATATATAATCTCATGAGGTTTCAAGGATATGGTATTTAAAATGGTAATTGAGAACCATTGTGTATATACCGTACTAGTGAAAGATAGGGTGTCGAGTATCTTCGAGATGTAAATCATGGAAAGGTCTGCATAGGTCCTAGGATCGAGATCTAAATAAATGGATAAGATAATTAGTATCATTGTCTCTAGAATCTTGCAGAAAAAGAGTTTGAGAAAGATTCTTTATGCAGAATTATGAACTCATAAGTATTCCGATGACTAAGAATATGATTCTTAGTGTAAGAAGTTATCCTGAAACTCCTATCATGTGGGAGGATATGGAAAATGTTCCATATGTTCACATTACATATGCTATATTATACTCTAGACCTAATATAACTCATGTTGTGTGCATTCAAGTAATATATTAGTTTATTCTAGTAATAAAATGTTGGAAGACCGTTAAGAAAATTGTAACATATGTGTGAATGACCATGGTTATGCTCTAATATATTGAACCAAGGAAATAGATCTTATAAAATACATATGTGCATATTAGCAAAGGCTAAGGCTGTAATTGAATTTTTCCAGTTTGGTCAAAGATTTTTTTAGACAAAAGAGACTATTGACCCTTCTTATACTGAGTGCTCCAAATAAAATGCTGACTATATAAAGAGATAGTCAAACATCGATATCTTATGCGATAGACCTGAAATATCATAGTAATAATAAGTATATTAATATCAAGTATTTTGTTAGTTGTAGACTAAGTAACACAAGGAGATGTTAATATGAGGTATTTATCTACTCATTACATGCTTGTAGATTCATTTATGAAGTATGTATCCAAAAGATATATATGTGAAATATATCAAAAGGTTAAATATGCGCAGATTATATTTATTCGATTACCTCATTTATCATACCCTTCAAACCGTGAACAATATTATGATAATATAAATGAGTTTTATTCTATGAATAGTGTATGTGTGTGTAAGTTATGTACATATATTATTTTTCATTTTTATCATGTCGAATAAAGAAGTAGCCACTCACATGGGTGTTTACCCTAGTGTTATCACGAGGATACAAACGAGGATGAGATTGATTTTGAACATACTATGTGTAGTTGGGGAACTTGTTCAAAATAATAAATCAACTTGTTAAGTAACAAGAAAATTGCATTGTATAGAACATTGTGTACTAAATCCAGAAAGGAACCAGGTAAGAATTGTGTAGTTCACATGACAATTAATCATGTTTTGTCTGAATAGCTAAAGGTAGTTCATATAGTCGAACAAGGTTACATGCTTGGGTGCATTGTAACTTAAACCTTTATATGGTGTTAGTTGATATGATAGGTAGAAAGGAAAGAACACCATGGTACATTATCAAATTAGAAGAGGAACAAGTCATTGAGCTTATGTGTGCTTAACGACCATGAGATGAGAAGTTTGTTCGTTGTACAAGGATCTTAACTTCTCTAATGTGAGACTCAGTCCGTTAAACTAAAGAGTTATTGAACCTTAACCTCAATACTATTGAGTTATCTTGCAAAATAAGAACTAGTAAGGGAGATTTGATCAATCACTAAGAGATTATGATTATATTCAATCTGGGAGAGATTGGTTGGTGGATCGAACTAGTTTTGTATGGAATGGACAGCTCGAAAGGAAGAATTGGCCAAATGTACATTCACCATAGTTCTGTCAGTTCACCGACTAGCCTATCATTACAATTGTTGTAAGATAGTGAATGACGGATTAAGGCTTTATAAGATCCAAACGATGTAGAAGTGAGTGATTGTCGACCAATCTACGGTAAAGCATATGCGCTATATATCAATGTGATATTATGCTATATACTATATATTAACTTATATGGTTAAGTACCAATCAGAATAGTCTTGTCAAACCTTAACGGTACCGGTGTAAGATGATTTCTGAATTCTAGATGTTAATCTATTCACTCAGGATAGTCATAGCAGGCCCTAACATGTGCTAACAAAACGTTCCTGATGGTATGCCGGTCGTACGACTTCATAGTATATAGAAGATTTGATGACATTGTACTGAATGTGACCCATTAAGTGCAAGTGGGAGATGTTGGAAATACCCGGTCCACCCGTGAACGGGTCAATCAGGTCAAAGGTTAGAATCCGAATTCATTTTCCATTTCCGATTTCTTCAATGGGGATGGAGGCCCCCACAACATTTTCAACCCTTGAAAACTTATGATCATACTTCATTAAAAAATTTGCACAAAAAACAGCTCCATGAAAGGATTGATATAAGTCATGTATAACGAGAGGCAGGGTGGAGTCGAGTGGGGCACTTATCCCGTCTCAGCTGCTAAAAACAGTTTCAATACATTAATAGTTCTCTTAATATTCGGAATAAGACAATTAGTAATTTTAGCTTAATATGTGAAATTTTTTTTTTTGTAGACCTAGACAAAGGTGACATTATTAATATTGTGATCTAATTAACTAAGCTACGGTAGGAGAAAGATGCAATTATGTTGGCCACTTGCATGTGATTAAAGTGGATAAAATATGGGATTTTTAGTCCAAAAATGTCAAATTTGGCTTGATTATACTTTAAAAACATGAAGTGCATGACATCTCTTTTCAAAAAAGAAGACAAAACTGTATGTGCATGGAGGCAAAAGTAGTATAAAAGACACCACTCATAAAAGATAATTTATTCTTTAATTATTGGATAATTGCTTTAACCCCTAATTACCTTCCTTTTGCTATGAGGTGAATGATTAGAAATTATACTGGGACAGACCCTCTTCATTTGGATTGGATAGAAACTCTTTCTATAAAATCCATTTGTATGTGTAATACTTTAGGCCCCATTTACACTACATAGAGTCCATCAATACATAGTATTTGTATATCACTCATTTTTAAATATCAACGCAGTTAATTTCTGGTATAATTTTGGATGATAGAGACATTTCAAGGGAAGAAAATCTGCTTTCTAGTATATTTTCTTGCATGTATTCCACTTAATTATTGGCACTTAACTAACTAATTTGTAGGAGACAAAAAATTAAAAATATGGAAAAAGGAAAAAAGAATTTACCCATATGTATCATATCAGTGTATTTTAAAAAGCGTTAGATGTTACCGTCGAAGCCGGATCCTTCAGACTCTAAGTGGAGATTAATCGAAACCTAAAAGGAAGTTTAACACTAGTCAGCTGGATTTGAGTAATACACGCAGTCGAGCGACACCCTTAAAATAACTCATGTACAGGTTTTTTTAAATAGTGTCCAATATAAAATGAGATGCATGAAAAGACATGAAAGACGAGACCGGATTCTTTTCCCATTTCAAGCTCCTCTTATCAGTAAAGGAGTACTAGTCAACAATTGAAAAACGAAACAATCATTAAGCCCCTTCATTATTTTCCACTTTTTTTGGCTTCTTTTCTTTTGGTTAAAAGTTAAAACATATTCATATGCTTAGAAGTTGGTTTCTAATGGTTAAATAAATTTGTTACTTATCTCTCTTATTGAAGGAAGAAGAAAAATACATTTTTGTATCAAAATCATTCATTCTCAATCAAATGTTAGAGATTGAGACAAACTCTCTCTTCATCTGAACTGAAGCCAACTTCAAAGAATCCTAATCCACTTAGATGTCATGTCACTTTTATTAGATTGCAATGTTTTTTTTATATTTTCTAAAAAAAGTAATATTATAATCTAGTAGAATTCTAGCCTAATTCAAAATGGAACCACAAGTAACAACTAACAAAACCTAAAATAGGTTTGTGATGGTGACACAACAGTTACGGTACGAGGACATTTTACTGCGGGCCAAAAAGTTTGCTCAAAATGTTTTTAGCCATATTGGTTTTATAGTTTTGAAGGCATTTTGGAAAATTTTCAAAAGATCTATTCGTGATTGGGGTTGGGGCCGTTGCTAGTGCAAGCACATACCAACAAGGCCATGTGACAAAGGTACTCTAAAACTTTGTATTTCAAAAGCATCTATATCATTCCTTGTTAAATGGCAAATTGAATTACTTAGAATATACCTATGACATAATGATGAAAAAGAATAAATTTTTTCTGTCCATTATTCCTTGTTTTGGTAAGATTGTTCTGTCTTAGCTAACACTTATTTTCTACTGAAAAGGTCCAAGTTAACTCCTTCACTCTTAAGAAAACATCAAACTAGAGACCCTCTCTTATACTAGATTGCTTTCAAAGGGCGAGTGCACCATTATTTTACGTGGCTCTAAAATAACTTTTCGCTTTTTAGGACATGGGATAAATACTGCAAGGACTTATGCAACCTTGCAAAAATGATTTTCAAATATTAATATTTGCATCCAATTAGAGACCAAGTAAACTAAATAAAACTATTTCTTTCATTCACAAACACCAACATTATTAGGACACAATTAAAAACCTCAAGTACATCATTAAAAAAAATCAAATCAATAAAATATGTACCAAAACTCAGCTCCTTTAATCTGCATTGGACTTGTGTCTTCTCCTAGAGCAGCTAAACAGTTTAGATGGCGGAGAAGGCGAATACTCGAATGTCAAAGCCGAAACTTCCATCTCCCCTTTCAAAATCTTTACAATCTCTCTGATATCCGGCCTACATTCCGGCATCTTTTGCAAGCAATTAAGTGCCAAGTTTATACACAAACTTGCTTCCTCTTTACTATAATCATCCTTCAATTTCTCATCCACAACTTCCAACACATTTCCGCATTGAGCCAGCTGTCTACACCAGCTTATCAAATTCGCCTTCTCGAGTTTCATCGGCGAAGCAAGAACGTGCAACGGCCTTCGACCCGAAACAATCACAAGAATCAAAACCCCGAGACTGTAAATATCAGCCTTCTCCATTAAGTAGCCACAACCTCCGTATTCAGGGGCCACGTAACAAAGAGTGCCTCTCATGCTTGTTGTGCTGCTTAATTCACGGCTAAACAAATCGCCGCTCCACATTTCACTTCCCGAAGGTCGGACATTCTTGTTCTTGCACCCTCTTCTGAAGCTGAACTCCCCGTCGATTTGGTTTTGCTCTTTTGCTCTCTTTCGCTTATGGAAGTGAAAGTTTTTACTCAGATGAAGACGTGGCGCTTTGAACTTGTTCTTCCACTTTGTTTCGAGTTTCTTGAAATTATTTGTGTTTTTCTTGGTGATCTCGTCTAAATGCTCTTCTCTCCACCACTCCTTCATCCTTTTGTTTTTCCGAATTTTACGATTCTTCCTTCCCCGTGATCCGTTCTCCTTATCTTCTGCTTTTTCTAACGGGACGGGATTATTTGATTCTGCTGTTTCGGGAGTGGGTTTTTTCTCGACTTCCCAATTGGGGTTTCTTGAAGGGGAAATCTGGCTTCCGATCCATTCCTTAACGTAATCTTTACTGCATAATTCGCCACTTCCATCCTGTCTCCACCACCAATCCTTCCCCCATTGTTTAGTACCGTTCGAAATCGAATCATCGACTGCGGCAGAGCTACTAAAGTTCAACTCTTTACTATGATCAATGCTTGTAGGCTCATCTTCATAAGGCACAAACTTACTATTCCAGTCATCCCCATTTACATCAGAAAGCTCCTTCCCTTTCCCATTTCCTACGACTAACTTAACGTCATTCTCACTTGCAATGTTAGCATTACAACTCAATGAATTCAAATTCAAATTTAAACCCTGAACATTATAAGAAGTTCTACTGTTTTTAGAAGATGAAGAAGCTTGTAAAGCAAGAGCAAAATCTACCTCATTACAGCTATCCACAGGAGTGCCAATTGCAGGAGTTTCTGGTGTTAAATTCCCAGAAAGTTCTTGACTTTTCCACAAATCTTGGCTAAACAAGTCAATCCCAAACTCACCCTCTACCTTAAATCTCGATAACCCGAAATCCGAAATCTTGGCTCTGAGATCAAAATCAAGAAGAACATTGCTGGGCTTAATATCGCCATGAATCACAGGTGGGTCACACCCAATGTGCAAATACTCAAGAGCTTTAGCAACATCAAGAATCACACTGAACCTTCTATCCCAACTCAAGCTCAGATTCCCATCTCCAAATAGCAATTCTTGCAAGCTTTTATTAGGCATATACTCGTAAACAAGCAGCCTTTTATTCTTTTCAGCACAGTAACCCAATAATGTAACCAAGAAAGGGGATCTTAACCCGCCAAGAACCTGCAACTC
>CATIWQ010478235.1:0-43848 GCA_949673415.1 Euphorbia schlechtendalii | reverse complement strand
AAAAAAAGATCACGATATTGTGTTTGTTATTTAAATAAAACCATTCATTTTATTAGCACATTGGTTGCTCATTTTAATTAATGAAATTGCTCGCATGGTAAAAAGTGAGGTCTGTTATCCGGGAATATATTTTATTCCCTTCATGGGGGTGTTCTAAGATACATCTCCTTTTAATAAAGAAAAAGATGAAGAAGAATTACAACAGTTAAAATAAAATAAAAGAAACGACAGTCCTAGGTTCACAGAAGAAATCAGAAGAAGAAAATTAAACACTGAAAGCACGGGAATTGCAGTTCTAGGAACTCAGAGGCTTACCCTTACAGAACGAATCCACTTCGAAGAAATCCGATCGATCCTTGAGAAATCCTCCTCGTCTTTTTGTTTAGGTAAAAATGTTGTAGTAAAAGTGCAGAAATGTTCGTTTTAATTCTTGGAAGCAAAGGTCGTTCTAAAGCTATATTTTTTATCTGATAATTTTCGGGGGCTTTCAACTTCGAAAATGACTTGACTATTTATAGGAAAATCTCGAAAAATCCAAAAAAGGTAAGATTTTCCGGCAAGGGGTCTTGCCGGAAAAAAAGTCCCTTTTTGGTGAGGTTCGCCTCGCCCACCTTTGGCGATGCGGGCCCTATCGTGTTTTCCATCATGTTTTATGTATTTTTTATATTTTATATTTTTTAAATTAATATCTATATAAAATTAAATATTTTTATTAAAAACTTCCTTTTGAATTAGAGACAAGGAGGATTCCCATTCGGATACGTCAGGATACTCGAAAATTGTGTGATTCAAGGATAAAATCCCAAAAAAGTCATCATCATCGAATGCGCGAGCTGGTACAAAATCCCGTGCTCACAGCTGCCCCTCGTGTGATAATTGCTGGTTGTATAACTAGTATTATCACACGAAAAGAGCGGAAGGATAGAGAGAATACCTGACTAATGTGGTCGGTGATGTCCCGCTTTCAATTGATGATAAAATAAGCCTTCCTTTCTAGCGCTGCATCTTCGTATGGTTGTCCGTTTCTTTCTTCAGAATTTCTTAGGTACTTGGGGGGTCTACCATTTCTTTCTGCGGTGTTCCTGTTGTAGTCGGCAACCGTTTCATTATTCGATTGATAAATGAGGCTGTTTCTTTCTTCAACCATCGAGATAACCATTTCATTCTTCGATTATGTTTTGAATTTCCTTTAGATGTTGACTTGTTTCCTGTAACAAATCAGAAAAAAGAAAATAATGTTAATACATTTTACGATGAATGTTTTAATTATTTGATTGAGTTTATGCGGAGCAAAAATTTTTGCCTTTTCAATCAAAAATTAAAACATTAAGGAATAAATGAATTAAATGAGTTTAAGGAATATCGGGGGTATCCCGTGCATCGTTTCGTAGTGTTGAGAGACTTCCATTGTAAATTAATAAAATAAATAGATAGGTGAGACCCTCTTATTTTCTTTATAAATATAGCTTCCCCTTCCTTACTCCTTCACTTTTCATAATCTCACACTCTCTCTAAACACTTTTGCTCTCTCTTCTCTCTAGCAAACATGTTATCAAAGGTAGCTGGCAGGGGACTCCATTTTACCCCTAGTCTCACTCCTCAGCCTACTGATGATCCCGGAGTATTTTCTGTTGAAATTGAAGTCGCATACGGTTTGGCGGTGACCGATACTATGCTGGGGTTTACGATTACTTCCCCGATAGATACGCTGGATCTTGATTTTCCGCTCAGCCTCACCTTTCCCGGATTGAGGTATTTGCTAGAGACACTTTTATTTACCATTTTTAATGTGATTTTATCTTATTTAGGAACTAGATTTGAACTGATCCTTGAACCATGTCATGGAATTTTAGCCTAGAAAAATTAAACAAAGACGAATTTAGGTCCGCTGGAAAAATTTTTTGACGGAGACAGTAGAACCGGCGAAGGCCTGACCCTCGCCAAATTCTCTGGCAAGGGTCCTTAAGAGGCCCTCGCCAAAGCTCTTTGGCGAGGGTCACTTAAGGCCCTCGCCAGACTCTCTGGTGAGGGTCTTTTGGACCCTCGCCAAACTGTCGCTAGAGTCTCTGGCGAGGGCCTTATGGAGGCCTTGTCAGAGATGCCTAGCGCTGCCCCGAAGGCTCGTCAGATTTTTCCAGCGCCGCCTCTTGGGGCCTCGGTCGCTAACCTACGTAATTTTTTTTATTTATTATTATTTATTTATTTATTTATTATTTTTTTTCTTTTTTTTTTATGAAAAGAGATTGGAAAATGATTAAAACATGGAGTCCAAATGTCTTTTGGATCCGAAAATTTTTTTTTCTGAGGACATTTTTCTAAGAGATTTGAAAATAAAGTTCATGACCTAAACGTGTTTTGGATTCAAAATTATTTGAGAGAAATTAAAAGAAAAATTATCTTGGTGTTTTTATTGCTATTCTCGCATTTAATAACATGTTATTTGATTTCGTTTGCAGTCCCCCACGCTTCATCCCACGGGTGGATATACCACTATCCAGACATGGTATCGTCATGCCTCTTCTCACCCCGAGTTTATTCAGGCCATCGAGGCCACCAGATTTGGTCCTCTAGCATGATCTTTACAGCCTACATTACTGCCGTATGCGACGTTGATTGCGCTTACTCAGAGGTGGTGCGACATTTCGCACACCTTCCATTTCCTGATCGGGGAGGTTACCATTACTTCCTCTGACATTGTAGCGATCACTAGTCTATCATGGACTGGTACTGTGATATGATTTGATGCCTTTTTGGAGCGGTTCTTCAAGGTTCCCACCACTTGCAACCGTGTCATAGACTTTCTCAGTGTCGACCCCAGAGGCCGGGCACTGAGTTATAGCATGTTGTTTGACTATTGAACGGGTCGATAGTCCATTTCCAAGGCTGAGGTTCCTCTATCTGTTTGGTCATTTTTGGCCACCCTGTTGAGTGTCACATTTTTCCCGGTCTCGAACAGCGAGATCAACTATGGGTAAATTGAGCCGTTAGTGGACTTAGACGGAGTTAGTGGCCTTAACTGGCCATGGGCGATCCTAGAGCAGACTTATTTTACCCTTGAATTGGTTATTCGGGGTCGTGTATGATCGCTGCGTTGCTGCCCCATGGTTCTTCAAGTATTGTCTGTTTACTTTGTGAATGGTGTTTTGTCAGTTTCTTGATTGATCAATCTGAATCAACCCCTTTATTTTTGTAGGCATGGGCCTTCTTTTATCAGTTCCTTCCCGCCTCGTAGTTTGTTGATGCTCCAGAGGATGCTCTATGCATGGCCCGGATCTATTCATCTTTTTGGGGAGATGTTTTGGATTATGTCGGCTACTATCAGCATCTTTGCGAGTTAACTCTCGAGCAGGTGATGGACCTCATTTATATGGATATGATCACCTTTTTATCTTTAAACTTATTCTGACTTTATTGTTCTTTCTTTTCATATGGTGAAGGAGATCCAGTGAGACGTGGATCGCTACTGCTTCATCCTTGAGGGGCCCAGGACCCATGAGTGGTACCTAGGAGAGCGTACTCAATTCTGGCAGACTAAGCCAGTGTCTGATAGACACATTCCTCTTGCGCCTCCCACCGGACTATTTTGGGCGCACTTGGTGATTACTGATCCCGAGGAGTGAGAGTTACTCTTTGAGGAGCATGGTGTGAGGTTTTCAGGGCATCGCGGTGACTACGAAGCCTTTATTCTGGAGAGGCTGCTCCCACTTCGCCCGACGGCTCAGCCAGAGGAGGCACGCCCTCCTTCTCGTGTTAGGGGTCCAAGAGTTGATGGTGGTTCCGATGCAGGTGATAACGGTATTGGAGTGGGATGTCGGGTATGAAATGTGTTAATCTTTTTATTCATGTTGATCTGTTTCTGACTGTTTGTCTGTCTTTGTAGGAGTTCGCCCGGAAAAGGGTTCGAGTGCTTGATCTGAATGATACGGTCAAGGGGGTAAGCACATCTTCATCAGGAGTTGTCGAGGGGAGGTTTGCTGTTCCCCTCGACTCTACCTTCTACTTAATGGGTTCCATGGGGACCTTGCGGGAGGTGCCTCTTCCCCCGAGCTTTCACACATTGGTTTATGATCCTTCCGACACTACTCATGTGAGTTTTAGACCACCAGTGATCTTTTAGGGATGTCTTGACATTTGTTTACTCATTCCTTTCCTTTTGTAGGTCGCATGTGAGGAGATAGATCGGGTGGCCTGACATTCTTTTGCATTGAGGGACTTGATGATTTCACAAGATGGGATTACACGTGTATGTTGTATTTGTCTTCCTGTTATATGCGATGCATGAAATGTCATTTTTTATGTACATGGATGTGATTTTCATGACATGGTTTATGACTGTAGGATATGGCGGCAAGGAGCATGGAATTCGAGCCACTCTACTGAGAGATCGACGGTTGTTTCCAAAAACTGGATATCAGCCATCAAGGTCTAGATGCTCGCTATCATGGCCTTGAGGTTAGTCACTAGGAGCTGGGAGTCCGTTACTAGAGTTTGGAAGCTAGTCACCAGAGTTTGCAGGCTCAATATCAGGAGTTGCTGCAACAAAATGCTGCAGCAGAGCATGCTCGAGCCGAAGTGCGGGCTTCCACCTCGGGTCCTCACCAACCTCTTACATTTGATATAGATTCCCTACTTGATGACTCAGATGCTGGGCGACTCTTCATTCCAAAATGGGACACCAGTTTTCCTCACGCTCCCTAGCCTCCTCCTATGTCTGGTTCAGCAGGTGGTACTCCCGGGAGATTAGGTGCTGAGGATTTTGAGATATCTACCATGTTTCCCCGAGATCCAGTGGGTGGAGATAACACGTAGGTGGTGCATGCTTAGGAGTTCCCTTTTAGCTTTAGTTTTAAATTCCTCTTTTCGAACCTAACTTTTTAGATAGCTCCGCTTTGTAGAATCTTAAAAAGACTTCTGATTTATGAAAGAAAAGGGGATTTTAGCCTTTTGTAGTGCCGGGTCCTCGCATGTGGTATTTTATTTTATGAATATGCTTGCTTGTTTGTGAATTTTTTTTGTATACGCATGAATGAATGTCAATGCTAATGTACGTGGTTAATGTGTGTAGGCAACACCGGTTTTGAGGAATTTTCTTTAGCTTTTTCCTTTCTGATGTCGACCCATAATGAGCACTTTAGGGTCTTTCTCCGCACCATTCGAGGACCCGATTGGTGGAGGATTGAGATTTTTGGTCTGCGGGGTCTTCAGTACCTTGCTTCCAAGCTTGTGAATATGGCCTTCATTCGTGCTACTCTGAAGTTTTGGGATCTCGCCACTCATGTCTTTCACTTTGCTGACTTCAAGCTTTAACCCTTGGTCGAGGAGTTTCATACTATCCTGGGGCTTTCTTTTCCGAAGGAGTCGACGCCAATATCCCCGTGAGACTATCCTTCGCCTTTCCTTCTTTCCAATTTGGAGGTGAGGATAAACTGAAGGGTTTATGGAACCTAGAGTCTAGTGGATGCTTTTTGTCAGCTCCCCCTGATGTTGGCAGCTTCCAGGTTGAAGCTGTCCTTAGCTGGTGTGAGAATACACCCAGTAGTTATCTAGCTTAGCCCTCGATGGTGACTCTACTTCTTCTGGTAGAGTTTGATTGTGGGGTTGGAGCGATTGCATCTTTCCTCTTGCTATCGATCATTGACCCACTCTCTACAGGCCTTTCTCCTGCAGCTTTAGCCTTGGCTGAGAGTTTGGTCCACGTAGATGCTGGTTCGGTGAATCAGGATTTAACAGAAGACCGTTTTGCTTTACTAGAGGTAATTCTCTTTCCTCATCTCTTTTTTTCATGATTTTCATTGTTTATTTAAACGAATGGGTTAAATAGGTATGGCTATTGGAGAATCTTCGTTTGACTGTTGATCCATGCTTAGGGATGGCTCGATACCTCCCTTTGCATTATGGTCCTAGAGGCTTCACCAGGAAGGACCATCGTTCGCTGAGCGAAGGCGCTTGGGTTGAGTTTCTAGGCTCCTACTGAGCTTCTAAGGTTCGTTGGCTAAGTCCTTGGTTGGAGATTCCGTTCGTGGCTATCGACATCCACGATTCTGGTGTTTTGCTAATGGGGCTGTTTGGTGTTACGTCTCCTTCTTGTCGTGCAGGCAGTATAGGCGTCAGCAACGGGTTCCTCAGTCTATATGCTTGACCCGTTTTTGCAACTTTGGTCCTGACACACCTGACGCGATATGGAGACTTTGGACACGCTCGAGTTGTTATACTGGATTACACTGCCCAGGAGACCACAGACACTGAGGAATTCTACCATAGATGGCTTGGTGAGATCAAAGTTCTCCCCGATGCTGATCAGCACTTTATGGTGTCTCATGAGTGGGAGAGGGATGAAGATGGTTTTGACCCCCTTCCCCATACTTCGAGGAAGCAAGCACGGTGGAATGACCGGCACCTTCAGATCTTATTTGTTTTCATCATTTATTTTCTGACTTGTGTTTTTGCCTTATTCTTGGATTATGAAATTTTGTTGAATTTTATTTACTTGCGATATTCTGTATGCACACTATTCATATAAACATAAACATAAATCTTTACAAACACAATACATTTCATTGAATGACTTTAAAAAGGGTACAAGTTTTCCAATGATTTGAGTCCTGCCACCAGTTAGCCTAGAGCAGGTTTTCTAACTCGCGATCCCTCTATTCCTCACCTTGTCCTAATTTTTGCCTGAGTCTCCCTTCACGAGTTTTCAACTCAGCAGACAATTCTGTTTTTTATACAAGAATGGTCCTAATTGTTGCCCAGCTAGCCAAGTGCCATCTGGCGAACTGGTTTCTCTCTCTTTTTTGGTGTACCGCTTTTGTAAATTTATTTCTTTTATTTTTACACGTGGTAGCGCTTGAGCTTATCTTGATTGATTGGATTAACGAACTCGTTTCCATCCATGTCCATGATCTTGGCAACTCCTTTGCTCAAAATTTTCTTAATGACATAAGGGCCTTCCCAGTTTGGGCAATACTTTCCCCGTTGGTCCACATTTGAGGGTCTCATTTATTTCAGAACAAAGTCTCCTACTTTTAATGGTTGGCTTCTGGCCCTAACTCGACTGTTGTATGCCCTGGCCATGCGTTGTTGGTACATCTGCAAATGATCCAATGCATTTAACCGCTGTTCATCTATCATGTTCAGCTGTTCAAATCCGGCCTTTGCCCATTCTGACTCCTCTAACCTCGCCTCCAGTGCTACTCGAAGCGATTTCACTTCCATTTCCACATGTAAAACTACTTCCATCTCATACACTAACAAGAAAGGGGTTTGATTGGTTGGAGTTTTGACGCTCGTCCTGTATCCCCATATTGTGAATGGTAACTTATCAGCCCAATCCCTGTAAGTAACGACCATCTTGCTCAGGATTTTCTTAATCGCCTTGTTGGCTGCCTCTACTACCCCATTAGCTTGTGGCCTGTATGGTGATGACCGGTGGTGCTCGATCCCATATTTCCTCATTAGGTCTGATGTGGCTCCTTGGAATTGAACTCCATTAACTGATATGATGTGATGTGGGATGCCATATCGAGCGAATATATGCTTTTTAATGAACTTGGTCATCTTCTTAGCATTGATGTTGGTGTAGGATTCGGCTTCCACCCATTTTGAAAAGTAGTTGACTGCTACTATACTAAATCGATGTCCATTAGTCGAGTTTGGCCGAAACTCACCAATCATGTCGATGCACCACGCTGAGAATGGCCAAGGAGTGGATAAGCTATGGAGTTCGGATAGGGGTAGATGACTGATGTCCCCAGCAGAGTTGCCACTATGAGTGGGCGACACGGAGTGGTGGGCCGAGAGCGCGCGAAATGAGAGGTGCAGTCCACCGGGGTGTTTGAAAAAAAGGTGCACCGAGTCAGGGACTCGGAAAAAAAAGGTTGAAAGAGAAAAAGGTGAAAAACGTTTAAGATCGGTTCGAACCTGAATCCGCCGTCTCTTAGTATGGAGTCACCACCTGGATTAGCTCTTTCCAGGAATTAGAGTCCTGTGAGGCTTAACATCTGAGGACGGCCCACCAAGACACAGAGATTCGGGTCCGGGATAAGTTGCTTATTTCTTAAGTGATCACAATATATTACATCTACAGAAAACCGTGTTCTTTTAATTGCGCATATTTGCACTTAGGTCATTTTTGAAGTTTATATGCATGATTCACGTATTGCGAAATAATAAATCATTCACAGAGCAGAAAAATAAACCATCCACAAAACAGTAAGTAAATGCGGAAAGTAAAAGCGAAAAATGGAAATTACAAGGCTTCAAAAATTGGGGGATGCAATCGTCCGCCAACCTATTAATTACATTTCCCAAAAATTGAAATTGCGATACCCGAAGGAAAATTAAAGTCCTAAATATACATCTAATCCTAATCTATCTGCATCCACAAAGGTTAGCACAGTGGATAGCACGTATGTTCGATTTTGAATTCAGCGAGGCCCGTGTGGCCTAAAAAATGATCGCGATATTGTATTTGTTATTTAAATAAAACAATTCGTTTTATTAGCACATTAGTTGCTCATTTTAATTAATGAAATTGCTCGCATGGTAAAAAGTGAGGTTTGTTATCCGGGAATATATTTTATTCCCTTTGTGGGGGTGTTCTAACATACATCTCCTTTTAATAAAGAAAAAGATGAAGAAGAATTACAACAGTTAAAATAAAATAAAAGAAGCGAAAGTCCTAGGTTCGCAGAAGAAATTAGAAGAAGAAAATTAAACACTGAAAGCACGGGAATTGCAGTTCTAGGAACTCAGAAGCTTATCCTTATTGAACGAATCCACTTCGAAGAAATCCGATCAGTCCATGAGAAATCCTACTCGTCTTTTTGTTTAGGTAAAAATGTTGTAGTAAAAGTTCACAAATGTTCGTTTTAATTCTTGGAAGCAATGGTCGTTCTAAAGCTATATTTTTTATCTGATAATTTTCGGGGCTTTCAACATCGAAAATGACCAGACTATTTATAAGAAAATCCTGAAAAATCCAAAAAAGGTAAGATTTTCCGGCAAGGGGTCTCGCCTCGCCCACATTTGGCGATGCGGGCCCCCGGATCTGGTTTTCCGTCATGTTTTATGTATTTTTTGTTTTTTATATTTTTTTAATTAATATCTGAATCAAATTAAATATATTTATTAAAAACATCCTTTTGAATTAGAGATGAGGAGGATTCCCATTCGGATACGTCAGGATACTCGAAAATTGTGTGATTCAAGGATAAAATCCCGAAAAAGCCATCATCATCGAACGCGCGAGCTGGTACAAAATTCTGTGCTCACACCTACCTTCTACAAGGTAATAAAACAAGACAAGGCATTTAAATGGGATAAATACTACGACCTCACATTCGATAATTTGAAAGAGTTCTTGGCATCCTCCCATTGCTCAGTCAACCGATCGAAGATGAACCTCTATTCATGTATTTATCTGCAAATGATGAGGCAGTAAGAGTAGTCTTGGTCAGAGAAGAATGCCGAGCTGAAGTACCCCCAGAATTGAAAAACATGCCTTAAGCCTGATCTATGCCTCGGCCAGGCTCAAACCCTACTTCCAAGCGCACACCATCACAGTACGGACTAGCTTCCCACTTAAGAAAGCACTACAAAGACCTTAGATGTTAGGTAGAATGGCTGAATGGGAAATAAGGTTGGGAGAGTTCAACATCAGCTTCGAAGGAAGAGCTGCCCTAAAAGCCCAAGTCTTGGCCGATTTTGTGGTAGAGTTTGCCGGTCTCGAACCAACAGAGACAGTAAAGACCGAACCGTGGATGGTTTATGTTGACGGAGCTTCTTCAAGTGATGGAGCCGGGGTTAGTGTATTGATAGAAGGCCCAAACCAAGTCCACCTCACATATGCAGCCAAACTCACTTTCCTCGCCATAAATAACATCGCTGAATACGAGGCCATTATCAAAGGGCTGGAACTTATTAAGGAGTTGGCCCCTGACAGTGTGGTCATCCGAAGCGATTCACGACTTATTTCCAACCAAATCAACAGAAACTTTGAGGTGAAGGAGGAAAGCATGATTAAATACCTTCGCAAAGTACAAAGCTTAATAGAGAGCTTGGAAAAGAAAGGAACCGCATGGAAAGTTGAACATATCCCTCGAAAGTAGAACGAAGCAGCAGACAAGTTAGCAAAAGCCGCCTCAAACCCAGATTGCTGCAATCAACCAGGTAGCCTCTTTGAAGTTATTATCTGCCCCAGCTGCAATGAAGAACACATGCTATGTGTTGAGGAAGAAATTGATGACTGGCACCATCCCATTTCCACCTTTTTAAAAGATGGACGGTTCCCCCCGAACAAAGAAACCGCGTCGAAGATCATGCAACAATCCGCTAGATACTCTTTAGTAGACGGTGAACTCTACAGAAGATCATATACAAATTCCCGGCGTAAGTGAGTCACCCCAGCTCAAGGAAAAAATATTTTGGCGAAAATACATGAAGGAATTTGCGGATCTCACTAGGAGACCTCCACCCTGTTACGAAAAGTCAGCCTGGCCAGCTATTATTGGGAAATAATGGAGGCGGATACAAAGGAATATGTCTGAAAGTGTCACCCATACCAAGTACATGCAAGGAAAAGCCACCTACCTCAAGCTAGCCAGCAGCCACTAATAACCGCCTGGCCCTTCTCGGTATGGGGAATCGACATAGAGAGACCGTTACCAATGGTAAGTGGATAGAGGAGGTTCGTAATCATCACAATCAACCATTTCACCAAATGGGTCGAGGCGGTCGCGGTCAACACCATCACCCCGGAGAAAGTCACTGACTTCGTTTGGAAGAGCATTATCACAAGGTTCGGCATTCCAAGGAAGATAGTCTTTGACAATGGCATGCAATTTATATCAAGAAAGTTCATGGAATTCTGTGAAGGACTGGGTATAAAGAACCACTACTCTTCTATAGCACACCCTCAGATGAATGGTCAAATGGAAGTCACTAACAAAACATTGGGAGAAGGGCTCAAGAAATGCCTCGAAAGAGGAAGCAAAGGATCTTGTCCAGACGAACTCATTAGCGTATTATGGTTATACCGGACTACGCCATGTAGACCAACGGGTGAGACACCTTACTCTTTGGTCTATGGGATGGAAGCCATGATTGTCGCCCCAACTGACAGAGTCGTTTACTACATCGAAGAACAAAATGACATCAATCTAAAACACCACTTGGACAACCTTGAAGAGAGAAGAGAGTGTGCCTACATCCGGATGGCGGCCTATAAGGAAAAAATAGCCAAATATCACGACTGCAAAGTTAGAAGATTACAGCTCAAAGATGGAGACCTGGTCCTCAAAGACACTGCCGCTTCACAATCCCGAGAAGGCAAAGGAAAATTGGGAGCAAATTGGGAAGGACCATACAGGATAACAAAAGTCATAGGCCCAGCCACATATCGGCTCAGTGACCTCGAAGGCAAGAATTTACCAAGAACGTGGAATGTCTCAAATTTGAGACCGTACTACAACATGACCAATAACTAGGGAATTAGGCGTCGCACTCTTTTCCTTCCCCTGGATTTTTTCCCATTGGGTTTTTTCCTTGGGAAGGTTTTTAACGAGGCAACGTCGGCTAACATAGTACCGGCTTGTATCTGTACAAAAATAAGTATTAATGAAAGCGCGTTTGAATCTTTTCATTTTATCAACGCCCAAGCGGCTATCACGTTACAGTAAAGTTCAATGTTCCCTCGAGGTGGATAACCATCACTAAGAATTTTTAAGCCTTAGAATAATGTGGATAAATTTTAAATGTTCCCTCGAGGCGGATAACCATCACACTAAGCATTTTTAAGCCTTAGAATAATGTGGATGAATTTTAAATGTCCCCTCGAGGTGAATAACCATTACACTAAGCATTTTTAAGCCTTGAATTAATTTCTTATGTCTAGAATGATCAAGCATTTTAAGCTTTGGATAAATTTTGTCATCATGCTTAGCATTTTTCTGATGTGTTAAACGATCAAACATTTTTAAGCCTTGGATTAACTTGAGGCAGTAAACATTATGTTTAATTCTGCTTATGCTCCCTATGAGGCAAGTGACCATCTTGTAAACAACTTACGGACAATACACATGATGTGAGATGAAAAACAAGAACAAATGGAAAAGTTGACTTTTCATTAATCTAAAAGTTGTTTACAAAAACAAAAACAAAAACAAAATATAAAGTCCTATCCTATGCTTGATCATCTCCAGTTGGGAGTTCACTGCCACTGGCCGGCTCAAGGGGACTATCAGGAACCTCATCAAAAGTAGGAAAGGGCACGTTCTCAACCATGGCATCCTCCAGCTCTGGCCAATGAGTGCACACCGCCTCAAGAAGGCGAGACCTAAACAATCAAGCCATTTTCACCATCTTACCCATGACGCCATCCAACTCGACGTCCCTTTCCTGCACTTCTTTCGTAAAAGCTTCCACCATAACTTGAGCTGCCTCAAGTTGACTTTGGTAACGAGAGGCATCTTTCTCCAAGTTAGCAAAATGTTGAAGAAGTTGATCATGGGCCTCGCGGAGCCTCTCCAACTCTAATTCCATTTCCTTTTGCTTAGAAGCAGCCTCCAACGCCTCATCACACACCTTCACCGCCTCCGCCTCATTTTGCTTGGCCGCTGCCATCTCCCTTCTTGCTGCCTGAAGATTTGCCTTAGCCACTTGAAGGTTGGCCCTCACCTTGGCATGATTAGATGACCTCCGATGCATCTCCACATAGCGAGACATAGCCTGCGGAATAAAGAGGTCATTGGTTGAAAAAGGAAATAACTTGAAAGTAACATTCTTACATCGGAGAGGGCGTCCACTATTCCCCCCATCAAGCAGACACTTGACTCTTCTTTATAAGCCTCCCTCTCCTGAGGCAAGGGAAGTACATGGCGAAGTGCCAATTGTACTTGCGGGCTCGTGTTCCCACCCTGAGGACTAGCCAGCTCGAGGAGGCTCTCTTTGAAGCGGGTAGAAAGGGAAGTAGCAGTAATAGAGGCTGAGGCGGTGGGAGTAGATTGGCGCTGAGCCGAGCAAGACACCTCTTGGTTCTGCGCATATAAAAGATTATTCATATACAAAAATAATACTAAATACTTCGACTAAACTCACGTCTCACCCTCTTAGGTGTTGTCTCAGATGGCACCACCTCGTTGACTAGAGCGTCTTCCCGGGGCCTTTTACGAGCTGCCACCTTCTTCAGCAGAGCGATGTTCGAGATGTCATCCTAGGTCAGATCTATTTTCTCTGCCTCCTTTCTTTGATTTTACTGAGATAGGTCCTTGGTACCTTTCGCTAAGAATTTGTTAAGGGAGGAATTCAGACGAGAAGCCAACATCTTGTAACAATAACAAAAAAGGAGTAAACTTATCAGGAATCTCTACTATACCGCTATAGTACACGAAATCAAAGCCGTCCCATCCAATCACTTGGATGTTGTTTAAAAAATCCTAGGCAATGGTCGCTAGAGACCACTGCCCTTGCTCCAACCGGCAGAAGGTTTCCACATGAGAATCCTCCTCCAAACCCTTTAGAGACAACGCCTTAGGAACGTCTTCTCTCCAACGAGTAGGAAACGACGGGTGTTCCGAGTTTACTTTAATGTAAAAGAAATATTGTTTAAAATTGTGGATTGACTGAGGACTGTCCGAGAAGAAATAGAAACCATCTCAGCTACTGAAGTGGAGATGGTTGTCAGACGATTTCCGCCTCATAGAAGCCAGACGATGGAAAAAGAATGAGTAAAAGTTAAATCCAAGGCCGCGGTAGATTTGATAATGACCTACTATGTCCGACCAGTAATTAGGGTGAATCTGAGCCGGGCACACACCCTAATCAGTCAGGAGTTGAGCTATCTCTTTGGGTAAAGGGTATGTGAAGCCGACCTAGATATGTTCCATATATATGCTAAAGTAGCCTTTAGTAGGAGTGTGCACAAGCTCGTGCTGGGCCGGTAGCATACATGATTTTCCTATAAACCATTTATGAACTTGCGCCTCGAAGAAAATGTCCACCTCATGAGCAATGGACACCATATTTACAATTCGAGGCATGGGACCTCTAGCCTGGCTCCTCCTAACCCTCTTGGGTCTTTGAGTCCCCCTTTGTGCTCCCTGAGGGTTTGACGTACCGGCCTCCTAGTCCAGACGGTCTCCGCTATCATACTCGTCCACGGCTCTTATAAAAGAGTCGTCCGAATCTACTACGGGCCATTGTTCAGAAGGCTGTTGGTCAGTCATTTTCCTACACGCTTTTCATTTAATCCTAAGAAAGGGATGCTGGTTAGTTCTATCAATGGTCACCGGTTGGGATAATATGTCATCCAATTTTAAGTTCAGTCTAGTGAGATGGTTAAAGGCCCTAGCAAAGGTTGCATCGCTGCTGGAGCTACTAGAAGAACTCATCCTAAATACATAATGAAATGTCAGATCGTGGACACAAAATAGGCACCGCCCCGAGGAAGTCCACTTTGAATGGTGGGCCTTCCACAGAGGCTTTGGCCCAAACGAAGTTAGAGGCCCAAACAAGGTCGCGCAACCCTAGAATGTGATTCGACGTTTGGAAATATTATCCATAGCTCACCGCCATTAATGAAAATCCCTAAATCTAGGAAATTCTCCGATGACGTTTCCATATACATGTTTACATTTAGAATCTAGAGGAGGCCTAAGGATAGGGAGACTTAAAGCAATTGCAAAATATAGACATGGAGAATAAGCGAAGATATAGCAAACCCTAAATGCAGTCTGTTCCACACCAAAGAATACAGGATTTAATCGTTCTAAGCACAGAAATCACTAATGTTGCAAAAAAAATTTTAAAACAGTATAGCTGTCAAAGTTAATCGGGAACTTATTGATTGAGGTATTGTCTGGTTAAAGATGTGGTCGCAACACTTCACAAAGAAACGCGGTATAAGAACGAGGAGAATTTGCTGAAATCACAGAAGAAATGAAAAAAAATGGTAGAGATGCAGAAGAAATAGGAAAGTTTTGCAGCAGAAAATAAAAGAAGATGGCGCGCCCTTTATAAAAATTTCGAATTTGAAAAGACTTGGATGCTTCTATAATAATACGTGGCATCTTTGGATATACCTGCGGGTTTTACGAAGCGCCCCAAACAGTTGGCAGCAGAAGAGCAACCGTCAGATGATTGGACCGGTGTCATATTCGAAGCGACACAAGATTTAAAAAGCTTCTCTGACTTATGGGGGGACTTCTGTTAGTAGAGCATAATGTCACTCCCTCGAAGACAATGGCAGGGCTCGTTTGTCCAATCGCTCGCTGAAGGAAATCTCGCCTCGAGATACCTACACCATTGATCTCACTCGTACATTGCCGTCTCGGTCTCGATTTTGAGACATATTCATGTGCGAATGAAGCCGTCCCAATTGCTCCACCATACGAACATAAGAAGGTGTCCCCGTCTCGATAGGCGAAGCGGTGGCCATTTAATTAATAGCTTCGATTGTCATGCGAATAACCGCATCCTAGAATCAAGGATTGGATAGAACTCAGACTTGATCTCTCTTGATTCTAGGGATCACGATCCCCGTTTTGACCAATTCAAATCTCCTTGATTTGGGGGATTCGGCAGTCTCTATAAATAGGGAAAAGCAGCCTCCATAACAGGTTAATCACATCCTCTCCACTCACTCTTTTTAATAATACACACTCGATAATTCTAATTCTTCTACTCTCAATCTTTCATCCAACTCATACAAATATCATTTTATTGATCTCTGACTTAATCATCAGAGGTTTCCCGGGGGGAAAAGCCCCGACCTTCATTTGATCTTAATCTATTTTGCAGGTGGAATTAACAGCAAATCAGTCCAACATTTTTCCGAAGTTCCATAACGTTTGAGTCAAATTCAGATTCGCAACCTTCATTACTTAATTAAAGAATATAAATATTATTAATCAAAAGGTTTTGTTACATATCTATAGTAACTTTTGATGTAATATTATCAGAATACAGTATATACATAAATTTTATAAATATTGTATCACAGTATAATTTAGTTTATTATGTTATGGAATATAATATTTTTGTGTTATTATATATTTCTTTCTAGTAAACTAAAGGACCCAGCCTAATCCAAGGGTCGGGAATTTTGAGATGAACATCTTAAGATAAAAAACCTGTTAAATCCGATATGAATTGCTCTCAACCCAATCCATAAACAGATTACGCCTTACTGAGATCTGTATAATATAAATTTGTGATAGAGTTTGAAACTAATAATTAAAATTAAAATGCATTTGTTTGTAGGGTATGATATTACTACATTCCAAATATTTAAATTTAGTAATAAGTTAAAATTGATTGAATTTTACAATTTTATTTGTAGTGAAAAAAATTTTACACACCTTCTCTTGAGAAACAAACCATGTATCATGTTTTACTCATTTTACCCTTAATTTTATTGTTTAATATTTACATAAAAATGAGTCTCTTTGGATTCATATAATTTTTTTATTAATCAAAGTATCAATGATAATGACATGAGCTCGTGTTTTATTGGTTTATTCGATATCATTTCTCATTTAAAAACATAAGTTGTGCTCTATTTGATTTGATAAATTTATTAAAAGACAATTTTGTTATGTTATGATTATTGATAATATTTTTATTATTAGGTTATTGAAAGAAAAATATTAACAAGTTTTCTTCTTGTTGATTATAATTATTTGAAATAGTTTGCCATTTTCCATATCATATTTTAATCTTATCAAACATAAAAGAAATTTAGTGATTTTATTCAAAATCGACTCATTACCCACTACATTTTCCAGTTTTTGATTGCTCAGGCCGGGTTTGATTTCATGGTCACTGTGTAATTTATATTTTGTTGGAACAACTACTATCGGAACATTGAAAATCCAATTTTAAATTTGTCTTAAAAAATTTTTTAAGTGCAGAAACTTAGTTGAATTAATTCATGTCAACCAGGACCGGTCTTACTGAATTTGGGGTCCTCGATGAAAAATATATATCAAGAAGGCTTTAATTAGATGAACTAATTTTCCGTATTTTTTAAGATGCAAAACTATCTATCAAGCTCTTTATATACAAGTTGTGACATTATGTTTTTCTCGGTAGAAATTATAATTGATCCATTACTTTTTCTTAAGACAGTGTTGATAATAAAAACAATTTTATCTAATAAGATTGTACCATAATCTCTATTTTTTTTAAGCTCTCATTTTTTTGAGACCCTAAGCAGAGGCTTTAGAGCATCTCTAGTAGATTGTCTATTCTATAAATTGTCTTAACACATAAGAAGGAATAGATAATCAATTTAAAAATGCATCTTTAGTAGCTTGTCTAGCCCATCTTTCCTATATGATGTGCCACCTATGTGCCATCATTTATTGTTGACAATGTCTATTTGATTGTTTAAATGTAGACAACCAAATAGATATTGCCTACAATAAATACTATCTATAATGGAATATACAATCTACTATTCCTATCTTAAAAATAAACATCGTCTATTTTTAAAACTATTGCCACATCATCAATAAGAACATCTTTAGTAGATTATCTATTCCACAAATTGTCTTCACATATAGGAAGGAATAGACAATTAATTTGAAAATACATCTTTAATAGTTTTTCTAGTCCATCTTTCCTGTATGATGTGGTACCTATGTGTAATTATTAATTGTAGACAACGTCTATTTGATTGTCTGGATGTAGACAATCAAATAGATATTGTCTACAATAAATACACTTTAAGTAGAATAGACAATCTACTATTCTCATTTTATGAATAGACATTGTCTATTTTTAAAACTGTTGTCAAATCATTGAAAGGAATTTCTATTCCGCATGACACCTAAACTTGGAATCCACGAGCTACTAAAGATGCTCTTAGTTTGATAAAGGTCGGATATGATGTCAACTTTAATTCGTTCTAAATCGACATCATTGAATTTAATGGAATACATTGAACAAGGGTTTTGAGATTACAAAAAAACACATTATGTAAAAGCCTTCCTTCTTCTTAAGTAGAATATTCCCAAATACCACTCGGACTCAACCTCTCTTGTGGTTTAGTTACATTGTGCTCTTGTATCATAAATTGCTTCCAACACCACAAATAATTAAAATTCAATCTTTATCATTGAATTTGATGATTGAGATTGATTGAAATTTACAACTTCATCCATTACCAAATTTAAAGAATCATTATCCCCTAAAATATACAACTTTCAAGTCTATTGTAAAAAACACACACAAACTTGCTATTTGCATTATTGACAAATACATGCGGGACTTGGAGATATAGCAGAAGTAATCAAGTTCCTAACAATTAAATTTCTAATACATAGTTATAAATCAAATTTGAAATACAACTTCTTTTTAGCAATTACCTAACATTTTTTACAATTTATAAAGATAAAGTGAAACCTGCCCTACTCCAACTGGGATCCCTGCAGGTATTTGAATTTAATTTTTAATTAGTAAGGTGCCGAGTGGGCAAAGATAAATATAGCACTGAAACGACGCCATAGAAGACATAGCAGCTAAAACCAACACATGGCTTTGCGTGAAGTGGGAAAAAGACATTACTTTTTCTGTGAAAGAAACTATTTGTAAAAGTAAAACCAGACTGTAAAGATTAATAATAAAGTAGAGAGAAAGAGAGCAACAGCCAGAAGAAGCAAGCAAGCAGCAAAACTTCAGCTTTTTCTGCTCATTATCCGTTTCTGTCCTCTTCTCTTCTCTTTTATCTCAACCATTCCTTCATTTAATTTTCTTTTGGCCGTTTTGGACTCTCCCCAATTACGCTTATCAAAACACCATTTCCAGGTTTGCGAGCTCCAATTTCTCTCTCTCTCTCTCTCACTTGCTCTTTTTGTGTTTTAGCTGATTTTCATCTTGTGATTAACTTAATTTTTCTTTTTCTTTTTACCACCTGCTCCTCGTTTTGCTTCCTGTTATTTCTTCGTTGCATTTTCTTCTTTTTCATTTTTAACGAGCTTTTTCTGCTGTCATGGTACATATTTGTTCTTTTATGAAGATGCCAGGATAATGGAAAAATCCCATTTTTATGTTAGTGTCAGAGATGCAGATTGTTGGTTTGTTTGTTTCAATTTCTCGTAGCTCGAGTCAACCTGGAATTTCTAACTTTTTCTGCTTTACTCTCTGTGTGTGGGATGCTTTCTGTAGCCATTGATAATTCGGAATAATTGGTTTTTTATATGCCATGTCAATTTTATTATGCCTTTATAGCCGCCCCGTGAGACTTGGACATTTATTAATTCAGTAAAATTGTTGTGTGAATGAACAATTTCCTAGTTTTGATATGATAATTTGAAGGATATCGATATATTGTGTTGTTGTTTACAGGAACATTGTTATATCTGATACCAAAAAAAGTGGGTAATTTTGAAATGAATATTAATGGGGATTACATTAACACTGGCTTTCCTTGCACCGAAGCTGAGGGCATTATGGACTTTTTTGAGGGACTTTCACATGTACCTGTTCATTATGCTGACCCTGGACCACCTCATCATCAGATTCAGGCAATAAAAAATCTTATTACTTGTGTTTGATTCCAAATTATCCTGCAAATCAAAGATGTCCTATTTGGTGTTCATGCTTTTTGTTATGATTTTATACAATATTGTTCCAAATCAGCCCCTGAACCTTGGCAATTTTTACTCGCTGCTGCCATCAACTTCGAAAAATCTGTAACAACATCCTAAACTTAGCATAAGTGTATTCATGAACCTCTCAATGCCACTAGTCCTATCATGATTGACTTGATTTTTCAAAGATGTCACATTTTTTATTGTCTCTCTCCAATTACAAGGGTCTCACATGTGCACTTCTGCAAAGTTTAGTATGTTGTCTGGGACTTTTCAAGTAAAAACTGCCAAGTTTAGGGGCTAAATATGGATTAGGCCTTATAAAACTGAAACTATCTTGCCACTGTTGAAGTAGTTTGAAGGGTCCATTTGACTGAATGAATCCATTTACAGTTATTTAGTGTTATCATCTGAAGTCTCATTTTTTTCGCTTTCCATCCAGGAAAATCCATATTGGTCGATGAACATGAATGCATATAAATACGGATTTTCTGGTTCAGGAAGTAGTTCCCATTACTCTCCATACTCGGTAAACGATAATATACCAAGTATGGATGTTGGCAGGGTGACATGGCAATATCCTTCAGTGGGGCCAACAACTGCGGACAATACAGAGTCTGAAGAAGATGCAAGTGAGCAATATATTCTTTCTTATCTGGGACTAAAGTTAAGGTTTCCTCATTCTATCTATATTTACAACTTTAGACATTTGGTGGTGTTTTGTAGGTATTCCGAATCGTACAAGCAGTGATACCTCTCAAGTGAAGCTCAATCTCATTCTGCTTTATTTAGAGAAGCTAATTACACTAAACTTGTGCGTTTTATGTGCAGGTTGTTTGGCAGGATGATATTGATCTAGATAACATGACCTATGAGGTATAGTTTACGTAGTTTCGTATATTTCCGAAGAATATGAAAGGGATTTTGAAGTGAGGTGTTATTCGCAGGAATTGGTGGAGTTAGGTGAGGCGGTAGGAACGCAGAGCAGAGGCCTGTCTCCCGAACTTATCGATTTGCTTCCAACCTCAAAGTGCAAATTCAAAAGCTTCTTTTCGAGGAAAAAAACGGAGGAGAGGTCAAATTTGTTTAGTTATATTGAATTTTTTTTTTTATGAAAATGACATTTTCATTGCGACATTGTTGATTTATTTTATGGCCGTGAACATACAGATGTGTGATTTGCCAGAGGAGGTATAAGAGAGGGGACAAGCAAACGAAACTGCCATGTCAGCATGTTTATCATTCGGCATGCATTACCAAATGGCTTGGCATCAACAAGGTTAGTTGAAATGATCGTTGCAAAAGCTGCATATGGTTAACGAATCCACTATCTCATTGTACTGCCTTTTCTATGTTTCAATCAGGTATGTCCAATTTGCAATAGCCAAGTATTTGGCGAGGAAACAAAGCGCTAAAAGATGAAAACAGATAATACCGTTACTTTTGTTTTTTTTTTTTTTTAAATTTATATCTATTTACTATTTACTTGTCTATTTGTATCCAATTTTTATCGTTTTTCGATTTTCAAATTCAATCGAAAATTGAAAAGAATAAAAGGTATTCTAGTAAAAATAGTAAAAGGTCTTATAAAGAGGTCATGTGCAATTTGAATTTAACTTATTCAATTTATTACTTGATTCATTCACACAATATCCCGAATAAAATAAGAATAAAAAAAATATCACATGACTAAAATTGAATTACGGAAATATTAGAATCTCTTTCATGAGTTATAAATTGCAACCTGTCGAATTCGCATTTTACCTGATTTAGAAGATAATACTGTTACTTTTGTTTTTTTTTTTTCTAAATTTATACACGTAGGGGTTAGGAAGGGAGTGAAATATCCTCATTCTCCATAGAAGTTTTGTTGAGTTGGAAATTTTAATTTTAATTAATCCGAGCTTATGTTCTATTATAGTAAGAGGTCTAATTCTGGATTTGTGAATGTCTTTGATCTTTGCTTCCTCCGAAATCTGACCGTTGACCAATTTTTTGGTGAAGGATACACGACAATGCATTGTAGATGGTCTGTTCTTATTATTATTATGCTATTTTTTATGTATTTGAAATTTGGTCTTTGTATTATGTTACTAAAAGGAAAACACCAGCCTTATACAACATAACTTTGACTACTTTATTCAAGAACCTGCAGTAGTTATTGAAAGTATGGTAATATCTTAATTTTACTTAAAAGTATGGAAGTTGAACAAGTGGCAAATCTATAAGCAGAGCCAGGACTTGAACAATGGGGCACGATATCAATGGACGGATATAGATGTTGGTAGTGTAATGTGTCGCATTTATACTAGTTAAAGACCTTTCGGGTGTTGTGTTTACTTGTTTTGTTATTGCTCTCAGCCTTCTATCACTTATCTCTTTTGTAAAAAAAAACACTGAATTACAAAACCCGACTCTTAACTTGGTTTAACATTGTTGGTATAGCTCTTCACAATATCAGAACACCCAAGAATCGAAATCTTGACCTAGTAGCAAATAAAAATTTAACACCAGTCCAATTTAATGAGAGCTCCGTTTAAATCTAGAATTTATGCTCAAGACTTATGCTTTTGGATCAGGTTACTTTTTGGAAATAATTCTTTTCTTTAGATTTTGGGAGCATGAGATTTTGTTTTTCTTCTATTAATGATGTACAAAAGTTTAACTATAATTAGACACACTTTCGTAAGGAAATTATAACAAGAATAATGAACTTTTAAGCATGTATTTAAAAAATGAACAAGATAATAAAAAAATAAAAGTATAAAGTGATTTTTAAAATACATGTAAAGAAAAAAGTATACATGACTTAGTCTTGCGGAATATTCCTAACTTTCATCTTCATTGAACCGACTGCAAACTCCAAACAAAGAAAAACACATGTGAAATCAGCAAAAGTTGTCCAAAAAATAAAATAAAAAAAGAAATCCAGTAGTAAAATCCCGCAACGGTCATAAAACTAAATCAATTAGGGTCGTCAACGGTCTTTCGCTTGTGGGATTTATTTTCAGATAACGGTTACATTCTCAGTCTTCCTTTCTCATCGTCAAAATCTTGGGTTCTCTTTCTGTCGATCTTCCTAATAAACCCTTTACCATAATACATTTCTCCCATTTCTGTGGGTCCTTGATTCTTTTTTTGTGAAAGTTCCTTTCTTTCCAATGGAACCCGCAAAAATTGATTGGAAATTGGTCGAATCAATTTTTGTGGAGGACAAATTGTACGAAAATATTAATGCTCCGAAATGGGTTGATCTTTTGAACCCTAATGATGACTCCATTGATGATGAATCTTGGTTCTGTAGACCTGGTACGATTCTTTTCGCTCTTTTGATTTTTTGGGGTTCTTTAAATTTTTTGAATTGATTGTTGATTTCATTTTTCCAGATTGTAAGCATCCAAAGACTGCTGAGGATTTCTTCAGAACTGCCCCAACTAAAAAGGTTTCTATGATTACGATTCTGTACATTTCTTTAAACAACAATGGAGTAATCCAATTCAGTTTAAAAGCTGTCTAATTTCTACTTCTTGGGTTTGTCATTTGTAGTTCTTGCTCTCAGCTGAGAAATTTAGAACCCCTTTTGCCAACTGGAATCTAAGGTATGAAAAGAGGGAAAAAAACCCTTTTACATATCAATACTATTTTGATTAATTAAAGATTTTAAGATTTATGTTCCTTTGTTATGGTCAAAGAGACACCAAGTTGAAGAGGAGAGGGCAAAACGGAACATCTAGCGAAGATGCCGAAAACCGAAATCCAAATCTGTCTACACCACCTACTTACCAAGCCAAGTTCACGAAAGAGAAGATCAAATCGAGCGTGGAAAAGAAGAAAGCAACAGACGATAACGATATCTCGACGCCTAAGCTGAAAAGCACGTTATCAGCGAGGAATCTATTTGCGGGGAAGGATATACTAGGCCATATCAGTGAGTTCTGCAATGAGCTTAAGAAAATGGCAACAAGGGCAAGAGAGGGAGAAGCCAATGAGAAATCGATTGAAAAGGGGAGTCCTGTGGGCGAGATGAAAGAGGGTAAATTCGGTAATGGAGTTTCTAGAGAGGTTTTGGGAGAGATAGACTTGGAAGAAAAGGAGAGAAAACCATTGCTTGAAGTGTGTAAGAAGAAAGGTATCAAAGACAAGCAAAGGAGGCTAAAGTAAGTCCTCTTTACTTGTTGATGTGTTGCACTTGTATAAAGATTCATTTACATTATGCTATATTAGCCATTTAATTTACTTCATTGGAGTACACATTCTTGCAAATTAAGCGCCGAAATCATAATTTTGGCATGAAGTTTCGAAATTTAGTGGCTTGAACTTTGATGTTAGCTGCTTCCCATTTAGTTTAGTTATGGTTGTAATTCAGCTCACCGTTATGGTCTCCCATTGGACATTATTATTAATACTAATTGGCTGTGAGTAGCCTTGAACTTGTCCCTAACTGCCTTTTCATCATGAACTTTCAAAATGTGCACCAATGTGGACCCTTAAGAATCTGATTAAAGAGAGAAAAATAAGGAAAATGACATTTTGTAAAGGTCAAACCAACCAGAATTTGACACCTGGATTGAATGTGACATATTGGTGCATTTGTTTTACAAGTTCAGGGTATTATTTGAAACTTTTGAAAGTTAACGGGGAAACGACATTTTTAGGGACAAATTCAGGGGCATTAAGTGATACTACTTTAAGGATTTTGGGAGTTTGAAATTTGATATCAACATGCTATGTGTATGTGTTTTCATTATGAAAATGGGTTTTTTTTTGGATTATATATACTGCAAGAGGCTGCTAAAGTAGTGTTGTAAAATTGGTTTTGTTACAGAGTAAGTGATGATTTTGAGAACATTCCAGGTCCTCTAAATCTGGAAAATGTCAAGAACAAAGGAGAACAACAACAACAACAACAACGCTCGTTGAATATTAGGACTATCCCTCCATCTCCACAATGCTTTTCTGCAACTCGAGAATATTAGGACTACTCCTTCTTCAAAGGCTTCAAAATCCAGGCTCATGGTATGCTATATTACCATCATTAATGACAATGTACGGAGTCCAATAAGCAAGAGTTGATTTACTGTTTGTTTCTGAGTCATTTGTTTGTGATTAAACAGGAGAGGGGTGTTCTTGAAGAAGTGAAGCAGAATAAGGAAGAAACAGAGATCAAAGGCAAAAGCTTTGCCATTGTTGAAGGAAAAGAAGAAGAAAGAGGTTTGGATGTTTTTTGGTTCCTTAAGCCCTGCACACTCTCTGCCTCATAATAATCTTTCAACACCTTTAATTGTCATTATTCATTCATTATTTCCCTAGAGTTGAATTTCTTTTCATTTTTTTCATACATTCACAGGGTTAAATACCCTTTACCAAAAGTTCTTTTTTACTTGATTCATTTGATGTCGATAAGAAAAACTGTAATTATCATATAATTGTAATGAAATTTACTCAGTAAATAAACTACATTCTTTTATTTGGTAATGAATTTTTTCTGGTCAATATGTGAATTTGATTCTACTTGGTGGTAAAACGAGATTAGTGGCAAGGGAGGCAAATTTTCATAGGATAAATTAATCCGTCAAAATTATTTTTTCGTTCATTTATTCTATATATAATATAACAATTATAAATATATTAGACTTTTAAATTTAAAAGTTTTTACATATTAAACTTTTGTTTCAATATTTGATATTTTTAGTTCATTCAAATTTTTAACACACATTTATTTTGTTACTTGGATTATAAATCAATTAGTTGCGAAATTAAAAATAAATTTTTTTGTTAAAATGTTTTGAGTATAAAAATTAGTGAGTTTTAACTATATAAATAGCAATAAAAATATGAATTAAAAGAGCTTTCAAAGTGCACAGAGTCATCTCTAATTATAATGTCAATGCAAATAGCTACAAAACAAAAAAATGAAAGATAAATAAAGCAACAGTGATCGTACAATGTCAAATCTTGCTTCTTGTCGGATACAAGTTGGAGTTAGCATATTTTGCCTTAAAAATAATAAATAATAAATTTTCCATTAATAAAAAATATAAAACATTATCTAATAATTCAAATCAATGTTAGTCAACAATCTAGGTTACCAAGGGTTGATCGTTTTTATTTTGCGTCGCTCAGCCCGAAAGATGAAAATACCCTTGAAGTTAAAAAATTTTTTTTAACCCTTGACCGGAAATGAATATCCGGCCACTGCATGTTGGCCGGCCGAATTTTCCGGTCGGCATAAACCTATGGCTTGGCCGAAAACAAAATTCGGCCAAGCCATAGCGTGGCTGAAATTTGTTTCCGGCCAAGCCATGGCTTGTTGATCAAAATTTTCGGACAAACCATGGCTTGGCCGGTTGGAAATTCAATCCAGGCAAATATATTGTTTTTTTAATTTTTTAACTGAAAATATAAAATTTAACAACGAAAATATATTTCATGACCGATGAATTCCATTAGCACAATAAAATAAAAAGTTCGTATAATTAAAAGATAAGTACAAATTTAATCACATAATTGTTGCCACTGTTGCAGCCACAAAGTATACAAATTTTCCCACCCAATCACACTATCTTTACGATATAGAAACCACGTAGAAGCAATCGAAGGAAGTGGACAATCTTATTGTATATTCAATCTGAAGAAGTGTTTCAAGATCAACCCTGTATGAGCAATACAGATTTCGGCACATAGACCATTCGCGTTTTATGTCGTATACAAAGGCAAAACGGTGAAACAAGAATATGTAGCAATGGGCACAACTGAGTAACCGACATAAATAAGCACAACATTATATACTGTTGCAACAGTGAATAAGTCCTCAATTACATGCATCCAGTACCTGTCATTTTGAATCCATGAACCGCCCGCCCAACTGATACGCTCAATGGCTGCATCGATTCCATCAAAGTAGATTGGTTCGTAAATTTCACTTTTGGCAATTAGCTCATTACTGAGATTGTTTCTGACATATTGATAGGCTTCATCGTTGTTGTAAATGTAGGATATAACAACTCGGAAACCGCAAATGCCATCTGATTGCACATTAACCACACCTTTAATGAATGGATGAACAATTATTGGAATGTATTGCACGAATTTAGAAAACTAGAGGGGAACTCCACCTAAACTAGTGAAACAAAACAAATAAGTTGTAAATGATAAAATATGAAAAAACTAATTAAAATTATATTATTTAAATCATCAAATTAGCGAGTTCATACCATAACTTGATGCATTATTTATTGAGGGAAGTGAATCAATCCCAGCTGAACTATTACGAAGAGTGGAACTGCTGGAACATCCACGACCCCTTGAATTATGCTCCCAAGCACTTTTTTCACGTCGGGTTGACTTATTCCCTTTTGGTCTTCCCCTTACAATTTCGTTCACCTCGGATTCAACACAATCAGTATATTCAGGGTGAAGTTGTTCTTCCAGCACACTTGTCATTTTCACCACAACAATAGGATGATATGTGTTTACCACGTTGATGATATTTGCAAGATGTCGGTGAGCCTCTAACGGATATCCTGAAAAATCATCTTCTGATCGATCCACCCCTACTTCATTAACCATAAACATTTTCCAAAATGGGTGGATTCGTTCAGTAGAGATATTTGCACTTGCTTGTACTACATCAGACAACACACATGCACATAACTCCCCACTTTAACATCAATTGGTAATGATCAAACAATAATTTTTACACATAATGAGAAACATAAAATGATAACAACGTAAAAGAAAATCTTGATGTAATCTCACATCATTTTGTTCTTGACCATTCAAGTTGAACCCTACAAATGAACAAATAGTAACATATAAGTAAACTATTAAAAAATGTTGAAATACAATCATAACATTAGTAAATATACTTACTTTATGTTTATTTCTTGTGATTGAATCTGTCTATTGACCTTCGTCCATACAATTCTAGGGCTCCGGTTGATGTATGTACCAATCCTTGAGCGATGCATGTTCACTCTCCACCCGATAATTTAACGTATTCCCCAAGTGTAAAACATTATTCATCCATGCAGGAATGAACTTTTCTTTATAAATAAGCCATGTATCCATGAGATAGTTATCAAGTTAGGCCATACCCTATGCTACGAGTCCATCAGAACTGCAAGATTGGTATTGTATTCTTGCATTGTTTGTGATTTAGAAACTTTCTTCCCTTTGCCATTAGCCATCCCTCGGGCCTCATCCCTACATCCTACCACCCTGGTAATCCTGTTTTCAACATCCTTGTGAATGTGCCAGTCACAAAGAAGATGTGCAGTGTTTGGAAATAGTTCTTCTATAGGTTTGAATAAACACAACTCTTGATTTATAACAATTACAGTAGGGTGAACATCTTCTCGAAACACCTGCCGCAATTTATCGAGCGCCCATGAATAACTAGTTGCTGTCTCATCTTTCACTAGTGCCCACGCAATGAGAAATATTTTATTGTCAGGAGTCAACCCCACAAATTCTATTATAAGCATCTTGTATCTGTTTGTTTTGTAAGTAGAATCGATGCCTACGTAGTAAGGAAATGTCTACAACAAATTCATCGAGGTTGGATATGCCGTGAACATATGAGTGAGAGCTCTCATTTCTAGATCAACAACATGCCAATGCAAGTACTTGCTATATTGTGTGAGATGGAAATTGTTGGATGGCGTTTCGACCATTTAATGATTTTTTGCACAGCTCATCTTTAAGTTATAGACTTGGCGCATGTTAAATTTCTCATTGAGAAATTTATCTTTAAGGGCTACCATGATATTTTTAGGCTTTGCTTGTGCTTCACTTATTTTTGCATTGGTTTGCTTAGATTCTTGGCTCATTGGGTTATATTCTAGATGAGTAGCATCGAAGTAGTTCATGACATGGTTATGTATACCATTGTATCCTGCTTCAACTGTAAGTGACCACTTGGAAGTCCAGGTGCTCTGCTTCAGTTTTATTTGTAAAGGACAACCACATTTTTCTGTTTTTGTGAATATTCGTTGGGAAACTGGCAAGTTTTTGTCTTTCCCTCTATACGGTTGACCATGAGTACATTTAAGGAGTTTGCTCTTGGTTGACGTCCAAGATGATATAACGAGCTCAAAACCAAATCCCTTTAAAATACTCCTTGCCCATTCTATTGCATCTTCTGGTGTTTGAAATTGTGTATCTGTAATGAAGTGGCTACCGTAGTCAATGCCATCACCATCATCTTATGAGGAAACAAACGCCATAGGAAGAGAGTATGATAAGATGAAGAGATTGACATAGGAAAAAACAAGAAAATGCAATTTCGAATTCAAAAAATATAGCCATTGGGAGCAATAATTATGCTGAAAAATAATCGGGACAATTTGACAACACTCTGAGTTGGGAAAAGAACAGTGAACTTCGGTAATACTAACTCTGACACGGGAAAAAACAAGAAAATGCAGTACCGAATTCAAAAAATATAGTTGTTGAGAGTAATATTGATGCTAAAAAATAATCGGGATGATTTGACAACACTCCGAGTTGGGAAAAGAATAGTGAACTTCGGTAATACTGACTCTGATACGGGAAAAAACAAGAAAATGCTGTACCGAATTCAAAAAAATATAGCTGTTGGGAGCAATAATGATGTTGAAAAATAATCGGCACGATTTGACAACACTCTGAGTTGGGAAAGAACAGTGAACTTCGGTAATACTGACTCTGACATGGGAAAAAACAAGAAAATGCAATACCGAATTCAAAAAAATATAGCCGTTGGGAGTAATAATAATGCTGAAAAATAATCGAGACGATTTGACAACATGAGTTGGGAAAAGAACAGTAAACTTCAGTAATACTGACTCTGACACAGGAAACAACAAGAAACTTCAGTAATAATGCAAATAAATATTAACGATAATAAAATAAAGTCATTGGTATAATAATGCAATAACGGGAACAATAAAAATTCAGTATCATAGTGTTAAACAAATAACAATGGTTCACAAATTGTCTAAGATAAGAGATACATAATGAATCACTATGATTCATTCCATTCCCTCGGTAATGCTTCGAATTTGTTATCATTTTGTTATGCTCCGGATATCCATTTGCACCCATTATTGTAATCACGTTCCTATACCCATCTACAAATCGGTTCACCTGCTACAAAACCATTTACAACATAAAACAATTATTACGTAACCGTAAAAAACTTAAATAACTTGTAAGAGAATGAAATTACTTACGTAATCACTGTTAGATCGAGGCTGTGTAACATCATTTCTCTCCGCGTTGATAAGTTAAGAATGTGAATGCTGCTCATACCACCTAAGGTACTCAGGAGTGGATTCACTGTGGTCTTGATCAGTAACTTGAAAATGTGCAACAGACATACAACCCATGATCGGAAAAATACCCCACGTATCTTGCGTCGTGCATAATGGATGCTGATCTTATACGAAATGTTGTTCCAAGGTCTGCATGCTTTATGTGGTGTCAATATAGGCATTGGGGGAATCTTCACATATCCTAACTATCTCAGCACCCTCCAAGGCATATGTATGGCTCAATAATGTCATGATATTGTATCTAGCCTGTGTACATGGTCTGCGGAACATCTTGACTAGGATTAGGACCATACGGAAACCACCTCACCTGCATGAATTACACATTCACATCAACGATCATAATGATAGTAAATCAATAATCTGAAACACATTAAAAGTAAACAAAGATTTTGTTTATACCTCTGCTGCAGTCATCTGATTGATGCTCATACACAAAGCATCCAAACGGACACCCTTGCCTTCTATATGGGGTGCCCAAGACATCACCCTAGCTTGTCCTTCCCGAATAGGATAACGTGTATAAGGTTAAAAACAAGGAAAATATTCATATATCCAAGCTTGGAGGAGTGTCGAACATCCGCTAATTTGTTTACAATCACCTCGACTAGCCATTCCAAGTTGGCAATACAAGTATGCTAATGTAGTTACACCTCATGCATATTCACGTACACGGTTCAACTCATCTTTCACCTCTAAAGCACAGGATAGAAAGATTCAATTACCACTCTTATCTACAAACAAGGTCCCATCAAACATCAACCACATCCAGCCTGCCATCTTAGCATGGGGATGTTGATGGCCCTCACGACATCTCTCTGCTACTATCTTAGTAGGAACGGCCCCGTGCAACCATACTTCCTTCATTGTATCTTGCCCAACTACAAACATCTCCATCACTACCTTCTTCATGTGATAAGTTATGATATCCTTCGCGACTATCAATCCATCAACAAAAAGGCCTAAAATATAATGCATATCATGCATCATTATAGTCATCTCTCCAAAAGGCAAGTGGAAAGAATTCGTATCTGGCTACCACCGCTCAATAAATGCAGAAATCAAATCCGCGTCAATGTGATCATACATAGTAGAGGGCAAGTGGCTCACCCCAGTCCTCTCGAGAATCTGCTTTCCTCTCCCATCCATCGTCTCAGACCAAGCTCTTAGTTCTTTTAACCATGATAGTCTATTATGACGCTTCAAATGTTCCCTCTTATTTCCCTTCCAAATCTTAGAAGCGACATGATCCTAAAAACTCGGGATCACGTCAGCAATGTACGGGCCACCAAGTACAGGCTCGGTAACTATCCACTTCCTCACATGCTCTCTACTACTCGAAGAACTTTCTGAACCGAATCTTCCATCACGCTTTCTCCTAACCATATGAGTCTCATCCACAGCATCATCGTAATCATCCCCTGCCTCTGAGTCCGACATATCTTCATCTAACTCATAATCACCAGCCTGAAAGATAAGTGGATCTGCTCCAACGTGCCTGTGTGGTGTAGCAAAACTCGAACCTACTCCTAAAGCTGACATGGTAGGGGCAGTCTCCACAACATTCTCTGTCATTGCCTGCTGTCTTTGTCGCCTCATAGATGCATTAAGACCGCGAGCAGCTACACGTCACGGGTCCAAACCGATCGCATCCTATATTCAATAAACAAATATTCAGTTAAGACATACTTCAATAAAATAATATGTTATAAAATTTTTAAAAGAAATATTCAATAAACTAAATATTCAGTAAAAAAATATTCAATAAACTAAATATTCAGTAAAATTCAATAGACTAAATATTTTTTTCTACTAATTTTTTTTACATTAAAAAATAATATGTTATGTAATTTTTAAAATAAGAAAATGTATTTTAAAAAAATTGGTCAGAATATAGTTGGCCGGAATTAAATTATGGCTCAGTATATAGTTGGCTGGAATTTAATTCCGGTTAACTATTAAGATATACTAAGCCGGAATTTAATTCTAGCCTTAGTTAGAGATGGTCGGAAACAAATCTCGGCCAGCTCTATTGCTAGCCGGAATTTGTTTTCGGCCAAAAGAGTTCATTTCCAGTGAACTAACCCATAAACGGGTTCATTTTCATGTCGGAAACGAACCGCCTTTGGTCCGTTTCCATTGGAAATGACCAGTCTGGGTCATTTCCGATGATGGATTGGTTCATTTCCAATTGCTGCAAGTTTTTTTCGGCCAGTTTCTTAGCCGGAAAAATCATTCTGCCGGTAGTAAATTTGGCCGACAGAAATATGGAACTAGATTGAGTTTCAAAAAATACCATTCCCGCCCACTTTTCCTTTCCCCTGTCGTCCGTCCATGTCACCGGAAATTTTTTTTGAATTTTGAAAATGATAGAAAGGAGGTTTTATGGTATAAAGTTAAAGTGTGTAAGGTAGAATAAAGAGAAAAAAAGGGTAAAAGGAGGTTTTATATAGGAAAATAGTTGAAGAGTAAAAGTGGAAAGTTTTAGAAAAAAGATGGGCGACGCGAAGTAATAACGGGTGACGCGAAGTAATAACGGGTGACGCTCATCGATTCAGATTTTTATTTAATAAATGGATAAGTAAGTTTTGACGGAAGAAGAACTTAAACATTATCTTTCTATTGAATAGATAAAGAAGAAATAATAATAGTATAAATTGAACAAATTAATTAGCCCTCTCCTTTTTTGTTTACAACTTGTTTTAGAATACGACACAGAAAGCATATACATCCTAACTCTAGAAACCCTAGCAGAGCAGAGCCCGTCACCGCTATGACACGGTAACACCTAACCACCGCCAACCTTGCCAGAAAGTGACTCTCTTTCGCTTTCCTCACCAGTCGCAACCTGATCACTTCGTCCCCTACACCATTCTCAAGTTCGATCAGAACCCTAGCCTGCTAGTACCCGATTCTTGCACCCTTTACACCTACCAACTCTCTCTGATTACCAGAATTTTCACATTGTTGCTCTCAGTCTTCTCATGTCAGCTTGGGATATATCTCAACTTGTCTTGCATCACACCTAATCTTTAATGAGCGATAAATATTTTTTTACCGAAACTAGTGATTTCAAACTACACTCAGCAATCAATCTTCAACTCGTGTATGGTATGATCATATTTGATACCTTATGCGTTCTTGGATTATTATACGAGTTTAGTTTCTTGGATTCTTGATTGTTTCTTGGATATTATTGTACCATCATGATTCAGCCACCTCCATCCTCGAGAGAGATAGGTAAATGTCACCGGTCCCTCTCCCGGTGGAACCATAGAGAGTTAGTAGAAGTTATTGATCCTCTATTTGATGCAACCTTTATAGAGAGAGATAGGTAAATGACACCAAATCCCTCTCCCGGTGTAACCAAGTGTGAGCATGAAATTCTCGGTCCCTCTCACAAAATGATAATGAAAGCTTATTGTTTAATACTCTTCATCCTTTTGCGGATCCATGATCAAGGCTAAGATGGCGTCGAAAGAACTTCTCCCGACCTTTCAAACCTTTTTCACATGTTAAGATAATTAAATTACATCATTAGATTATTTTATTATATAGGTTTAGTTCATCATTTTCTTTGTTAGGAATAAAACAAGAATTTTTAGCCTTAAAAGCCTTGTTTTGTTTATTTAAAATAAATAAAAAGAAGATAAAAATTATTAAAAGTTAAATTTTATATGTTAGAAAGATTAAAAAATGCCTAAATTTTTTTTCCTGCGGTTCCTCCGCTAGGGTTTGCTACTTCCTTGGTTTTCATGCCACAAGGCTTTCGTTTTTCTGAGTTTTTTAGTCACTTCTGCTCTCGGGATTGAACTTTCTTCTCCTCTTGTGACTATGATAGCTACTGATGAAATAACAAACCTATGTGAAGGGGTCCATATCATTGATGATGAGGATGATGACCTTTTTGTATGCGAAGAGGATGATGTCATCAATAATGAGGAGGAACAACGATTTCTTCTTTTGGCCAAGGTAATAACAGAAAATAGTTTAATATGGGCAACTTTGATTCAATAATGACAGGTGTGTGGTAGCCAGTGAAGGGGATTGACATTCGAATGAGTGCACCAGGTCTGTTTTGTCTCAGATTACACCATAACTTGGACGTGGACCGCATCTTATCTGATTGCCCTTGGACATTTGAGCAGTGCTTGGTTGTGATCAAGCATTTTGGATTGGGACTCAATCCTAATGCAATACCCATGATTGAGATTGATATTTGGGTTCAGGTATTTGACTTGCAAGCTTGCGTTTGGACTGAAAGAATGGCCAAGAATATTGGAAATTTTATTGGAAAGTTTGTGAAATTGGATTAGAAATCCTTTGATTGTTTTTGGAAGTCCTTTCTCCGTTTACAGGTCTACATTGAGATCCGAAACCCTCTAAAGATAAAGATGAAGCTTAAGAAGCCATATGGTGATTGCTATGTGATTACGTTCAAATATGAAAGACTGGCTATAGCTTCTGCTTTTTCTGTGGGATTATAGGACATTCAGATAAATTTTGTGAAGCTAAGTTTGATGCACCTCTCGATAAAAGGGAGTTGAGATATGATGTGTCTCTTCAGGAGATTACGAGAATGAATTATGGTAAAGCATGGACTAAGAGGACGAGGTTCTCGAAGAGTGTTGTCGGTGGGGACGTTGAGGTGGATAAAGAGGCTGAATCTATGATGGAAGAAAGCAGAAATGTCGAAAAGAGGGTAGACCCAGGGCTGGTGGATTGTCAGGTTGCTAATGTTCCCTGAAATATATGCACCAAAGTTTCAGAAAAACAAACCTCTCCCTTGTCGATTCAAAAACCTTTCATGTCACTATTACAATCTATGGAAAAGGGAGGGGTTACTTGTGTGAGTGAGATGAAGGTAGCTACAGAATTAAAGAGAAAAAGTGTCAGTATGGAGGTACTGTTGTCAACTGGTCTTTCAAGCGATGGTGTGGTTGTTAGTGGATCTTCTTTATTGTTAGAGGCAGAGACTGCCTAGTTGCAGACCCACCGGGGGTCATGAGTGCCCTAAGTTGGAATTGTTGTGGATTGGGTCGTACTACAATGGTTCATGAGCTTTAGGAGGTTGTAGCCCGATTTCGGCCCAAGGTGGTTTTCTTGATGGAAGTGCGTTGCTCTAGATAGTGCATTGAGCATGTGTGTAAGCAGATAGGTTTGTCAAAATCTTTCTTGGTTAAGGGAATGAGTTTGGGATGTGGCTTTGCGTTATTATGGGATTTATCTTGTTTGGTTAGGCTTCGAAGCTCTGATATGTTCCGCATAGATGCTTCGATTGAATGCGATAATGGGAAGTCGTGTTTTAATGGTTTTTATGGGAACCTGAAGAGAAACCTTCACAACTTATCTTGGGACCTTTTGAAATGACTTGCGTCTACGGGGAATGAGGACTGGATGGTTTTGGGTGACTTCAACGAAATTCTGAACATAGAGGAGAAGCAAGGTGGTGCGGTGCCTTCACTAGCGGGTATAGCAAATTTCCAACAAATATTAGATGTATGCAAGCTCTCGGATATGGGGTTTTGAGGTTTCCCTTTTAAGTGGGAAAGGCATCAAAATGGGGAAGTAATTTTAAAGGAATGGCTAGACAGAGGGCTTGCGAATGAGGAGTGGTTTCATGGTTTTCCAAATTATGTCATTCAACATGTTAGCATGGTAACTAGCGACCATGATGCTATTTTGCTACACCAGAAGTCTACAAACCATGTTGGAATGGCTGCTTTTAGGTTCAACAATGAGTGGTGCTTGCATTCGAAATGTAGTGAGTTGATCAGTGAGAGGTGGGGAGCCGGTTTGGGTCTCTAAATTGATAAAAAGCTGGTTGATGTTGCTGCCAATTTGTAGAATTGGCACAAAAAATGTCGTGACCAATTTAAGATTTAAATGGAAGTGACTAAAGGGATTATTCTAAGGTTTCAGCAGAATAAGGGAGCTTCGAAAAGTGAGTATTTTGAGGCTATGAAAAAGTTGGCCTCTCTTTATCATGAAAGAGAGATATTTTGGATACAATGCTCGAATGTAAATTGGATTCAAAGTGGGGACCGTAATACTAAATTTTTTCATTCCTATGCCTTAGATAGAAGGAAGAAAAATTCTATTGAATTCTTAATTGATGCCCAAGGAAGAGGAATTGAATGGGGGGAAGGATTGGAAGAACACATTAGTAATTTTTACCAGGAGCTTTTCACGAAGTCGGATGAGTTGGATCTTTCTATGGTTGATCTCATAAAGGGCCGAATCTCCCAAGAGCAAAATTCTGAGCTTTGTCGTGAACTCACCAAGGAGGAAGTTCGTGCTATCATTTTTGCTATACACCTCAATAAATCACCTGGATCAGATGGCTTCAATCTAGGTTTCTATCAATTCTTTTGGAATGATATTGGTGATGATGTGTTTATGTGCTTATGTGATGTGTTACGATCTTGTACTATGCCCAACCATTTGTTTGCGAAAAATATTGTTTTGATTCCAAAGTCCTCTAAGCCTACTCGGATTTCTGAGTTTTGGCATATAGCTCTATGTAATATTATGTATTGTATTCTTGCTAAAGTACTTGTGAATAGATTGAAAGTGATCTTGGATGGTGTGGTTACTGAGTCTCAAAGTGCGTTCTTTCTGGGTAGATTGATTACTGATAATGTTATGATTGCTTGTGAGGTTGGGCATTACCTCCATAGAAAGACTAGTGGGAAAAGGGAATGGTTGCTCTAAGGCTTGATATGGCTAAGGCCTAGAATAGAGTGGAATTGTTGTATGTTCCGGCTATTTTAACTCATACGGGTTTTTCTGATGCTTGGGTGAATTGGATGATTTTGTGTATCTCCCCCACGCGGTACTCAGTTGTGTCTAGTGATCATTGTATTGGTAATATTACCCCCCAACAGGGGTTAAGACAGGGAGACCCTATCTCCCCATATCTATTTGTTTTGTATGCTGAGGGTCTTTTCGCTACCTTCTCAGATTTTGAAAGTCGGGGACTAAATCATGGGTGCAAGGTTGCCCAAACTTCTCCCTCGGTCTCTCATTTATTTTTTGCAAACGATAGCTATCTTTTCTTCCGTGTTTCACTTGAGGAATGTGCTCATAGTAGGAATTATCTGGTCCGTTATGAGAATGCTTCAGGCCTACAGATGAATTTTAGCGAATTGTCTGTGGCGTTTAGAGCTAATAGTGGAGATTCAGAGAAACGAGATATATGCACCTTCTTCAATGTTCCTCTAACAGCGTGAAGCTCTAAATATTTTTTGTATATCCATGAGCATTGGTAGGAGCAAAATAAATTCTTTTGGTTTTATTAAAGATAGAATTTAGAAGAAAATAAATTCATGGAGATCGAAATGTTTGAGTTAGGGAGGTAGAGAAGTTATGATCAAGTCAGTCCTTTTATCTATTTCAACCTATACTATGTCCTTATTTCACCTTATGGAGAGCTTATGTATGCGATTCATAAACTTTTGAATTCTTTTTGGTGGACATCGAATAATGGCGATAGGAGAGGTATTAGATAGCAAGGATGGGAGTTATTGTGTAGACCAAAGGCACAAGGTGGCATGGGATTTAAACATTTGATGGAGTTCAATACGACATTGCTAGGAAAACAAATATGGAGATTTCTACTCTTCCCAAATTCTCTCACGTGTCTGGTTTTTCAAGATCGATATTTCAGAAATAAGTCGGTTCTTTTAGCATAACTATCGATTCATCTAGTTATGTTTGGAGGAGTATTTTCTCAAGTCTTGAGATTATAAGATCTCGAGTTAGATGGCGGGTTAGGGATGGTAGAGTTGTCATGGTCTTGGGATATGTTTGGGTAAACCATGTTCATTGAATCTTGGTGACGGGAAGGGATAGTCGGTTTATTGGATATATGAAGGTTGATGGGTTGATTGATGATGGTTTGTGGAATGTAGATAAAATCCATGAGTTTTTTTTATGAAAGGGAGGCTGAGTTTATTATCAATACTCCTCTTCCCATTGCTTCTCGAGTTGATGCTCCTTTTTGGTCCCAAGAAGTCTTGGGTAGGTACTCGGTCAAGAGTGCGTGTCAGGCTTTATTTTTAGATCGAGGAATCCATGAATCTATTCTTGATTACCCATGGAACAAACTCTGAAGTTGAACTTGCCATTAAGGATTAAGATTTTCCTTTGGAGATTATTGAATGATGTCCTTCCCGTCCATTTGAGAATTGCGCAATGATGTAATTTGGAAGATAGCTACTACCCTTTGTGCTTCCTTACCACTGAATCAATTTCTCACTTTGTTTGTAGTGTAGCCTCGCTAGGATGGTGTGGCTTTTGTTTTCTGTCCATCTTATTATGCCACCAGATCATAATTGTGTGCGACTGCTTTGTGATTTATTTGTTAAGGGCTCCCTTGATTTATTGCAACAGGTGGTTTTTTCTATTTGGGCTATTTGGGATACTCAGAACAAGGTAATTTGGAAGAATATGTCCCCTCAACCAGCTGTTATATTCCACTATGCTATGGTGCTAAAAAATCAGTGGTGTTCGATCACAAATCATGTTGGAAGGGGAGTAGAGACCGAGCTGCAGCCTTGGCATGGTACAGTTCCTGCTCATGGCAGGACTAGAATCAATCAGTTGGACGTTTGGCAGCCTCCCCATCTGCCATTTACAAATGTAACATGAATGCTGCGATCTTCATCGATGCAAACATCAATTGCTATGGGCTGGTGGTTCGAAACATAGGCTACCATTTTGTTGCTGCAAAATCAGGCCCCTTGTTACTGAATATCTCCATCTTTGAGGCGGATGCTCTTTCAATTCGGGAAGCATTTTCTTGGTTAAAGAATGCACATTATACACATATCATTTTGGAATTTGACTATGTGGTTCTCCATGAAGCCAATCTGTCATCGAAATTGGGGCTTTCTTATTTCTATTCTATTGTTGAAGATTGTAAAGCAATGGCGTGAACTTTTGTATCTTATTTATTTAATTGTGTGCCTAGAAAACATTTTGGCTAACACTTTAGCTAGAGATGTTTATTTGAACTCTTCCAATGGAGAATGGACCTATAGTCCTCCTTCTTGTATTGCTTCATCCTTTTGCTAATGACAATCCTCTTTTCTTCAAAAAAAGGCCTAAAAAAGTTAAAAAAAATGGGTTGCCTTTTTTATTCCAAGAAACTGGGACCTCGAGTGGTCTCCCAAGACCCGGTGCCCCTCTAGCCAGTCTAACTAGACCGTCGCCAGTCTAAGTAGACTGGTGGTTATTCTCTTGTTAGACCTGTGCCTATTAGAGAGGCACCAGGTTCTAACCCAGATTCCCCTTTTTACTGTTTTTTGGGTGATTTTTCCATTTTATCCTTACTTTTTAACCAACCCAAAGGGGTATAAAATAGTTCAAACTTCGTAGAGAGAAGGAGACACCTAATTTTAGCCATTTTCTTAGGTTTGAGTGAGAGAAGAGAGAGAAGAACCAAAACTTGGTGAGAAAGTTTTAGAAAAAGGTGAAAAATCCTCATTCTTTTGATTTTTCTTCCATTTTCTTGAATTTTTCTTGATTTGGGTCATTAATACTTTGGATAAATCTTTCAAATATCTTCCTCATGAATCTAAAATCATAAAAAACTCTAACTCTAGCATTTTTTGTTCATTTTTCTTGGTCTTTATCAACAAAAAAAAGTTTGGGAGGACTCTTTTCTTGACGTTTTTATCTCCAAAATCATTGGGAACGCATCGGAGGGGTAAGTTTTTGAGTTTTGGAGACTTTTTGTCTTGTTTGTGTGTTAATTTTGCTTTTTGGGTATTTTGGGGATGAACATGGATTATTACCCCGGTGCCCCTCTAGTTGGACCAGTGCATCTCTAACTGAATTGATGCCCCTCTAGTTAACTATAGGGACACCGGGAAACTAGAGAGGTGTCAGTTCCCTTCGAGAGGACCCGCACTAAATTACTTGGCCTTGGTTTAAAGTCAAATTTTCACCTATCTTGTGCATTAGAAACGAAAAAATTTCGACGATTCCCGGGTCCTTTGTAGTTCGACTGATGCCCTTGTTAGTAGCCAGGCTGCTCTCAGGAACCTAGAATGGCACTAATCTAGGTGGTGGCAGTCAGGTCGCCACCGACACCAATTACAGGGGCGACGAACTGATTTTCCAGCCATAACACCTTTTCTTTGTTTTTTCACATAGATTTTGAATTTTCGTTCTGTTTTACGCATCCCCAATTACAAGATTCAATATTCCTCGATAACCGACCTCACTTTATACCATGTAACATCTTCAAATAATTAATATGAGAAAGATCGGGTATAAAATAAATCATTTTTATGAGAAACATCACTTGAAAACTCGAATTTCAATTTTTAAAAATCAATCGAGCGCAACGCTTTTAACACTCACCGTAATCTAACTTATTACATGATAAATTGAGTCTTTTATGGTATTACTAACCTACTTGTGGTGTGCCATATAAATTATGCTAACCCTTTATGGATGCAGGTTAGATGATGTTAGGATTTTATTTCTTTGGGTATTGTTTCGTAAAAATTAATGTATTTGTAGATAAAAATTGTATTTAGGACCATTTGTATTATCCAAAAAATGTATTATTTAATTCCTACCCCCTAGGTTAGGAGTCTTTTACTTTATTACCTTTATTTATTTTCTCTATGTATTTACTTACCTCATTTATTTATTTATCACTTTCCCGCTTGTGAATGCTTTAAATCTCTCAACATAAATCGAAAATGACTAGAAATAATCGAAATACTTTAAAGGTCATGACTTGTATGTAATCATAATTCAAATAACGATGAAGTAAGTAACTCATCTAGACTCGAATCTCTACTACAATGCAATTTCGGCTTACTAGATCTAGGATTTACCGAATTTCCCGAAAGAGGTGATCCGGGTGGCGACTCCTTAACGTAGGCTAGAGGTTCGATCTTGAGTCTTTCCAAAACTTTATTTCCTCATTTCTCATAAAAACCACCATGCCCCATCTCACGAGATTAGCGCCTCGCGGTGACTGCGAGGGTACAAAACATTGTCTGCTCACAATGACGAATCTGCTGGGGATTGTTCTTCTTTTTAAACTTAAAGTTTATAAGACTTTGATGAGTATTAAAAAGTCATTAAATAATTTTATCCACCTTTAAAATATTTCACCAAAGCATGTGCATTATATGGATTAGCCTTAAGATTATTTTGTGTGAAGCCACGAAAGTATTACTTGTGATCCCATGTGCATTGAGGATGCCTAGTAAGTAGATCACTTGTTGCCATACCGCATGTGCCTCCCTTGTTCACACCTATTTGGGGAGAGGCATGGAGTGTATCATAGTGCAACAAGAGTCCACTACATCAACAACCCTTGTGACCGAACTCATATAGCATCGCTGTAGTAAATTTCCTTAGGTTGTACCAAAAAGTCTTTACGTGATTTATGCAGGTGTGAGCGGACAATATGGAGTGGTCCACCGGGGTGTTTAAGTGGAAAATGAAATTATCTGGTTGGGGACCCGGAAAGGTTTGGTTGAGAAAGCGAAAACATTTTTAGATCGGTCAAACCCGAATCTGCCATCCCTTAGTGTAGAGTCACTATCTAGATTAGCTCTTTCTAGGAATTAGAGTTCTGTGAGGCTTAGTCCAGGGGACGGCTCACTAAGACATAGAGATTCGGGTTCGAGATAAGTTGGTATTTTCTTATTGGATCACATTATATTTACATTTATAGAAAACCACATTTCTTAATTGTGCATATTCTTTCTTATGTCATTTTCGAATTTATAATATATGATTTAACGTGCATGCGGAAAGCAATAAATCCATACATAAAGCAGTAAACAAATGCGGAAAAGTAATGATTAAAAATTGCATAACCTCGGGGGATGCAACCACCCGCCTAATCTATTAATTACATTTCCCAAAAAAAATTAAAATGCGATACCTGAAGGAAAAAAAACCTAGGCATACATCTAACTTGTATCCACAAGGGTTAGCACAGGGTATATAACTCAACATGGAAATTTACACCTATGCTCGATTTGATTTTGGCAAGGCACGTGTGGCCTAATTACAAAAATATCGATGATTGGAAAATTCTTGTGTAGAAATAAAATGATTCATTTTATTTACAAATATGTTGGTCTTTTTTATTAGTGAAAATGACAGCATGGTAAAATGTGAGGCCTCTTATCCAGGAATAATTTTTATTCCATTTGTTGAGGTAATCTAACAGATATCTTCATTAAACAAAAAGAAATTAAAGATGAAGAAATATTACAACATTTACATAAAATGAAAATAAGAAATATACAAGAAGCGCGAGATGAAGCAACTCTAGGAACTCAGAGGCTTACCCTTTCGGCGTGGATCCATTTCTGTGTATCCGTATGATCCCCTGGAGCATTCCTCGTTCGTTTTTCTGTTGTGTTTGTGTGGAAAATAAATTTATCCAAAAGATAATAAGACTCGGGTTCTAAATTTGTTTTAGACCTGGAAATATATGAGGATTTTTGAAGAAAAAATAGAAGAAAGAAAGTTGATTTGAAAATCGTAAAGTCTCAGAATCCAAACGTGTTTTGGATCCGAATTATTCAAAGAGTTTTTGAAAGACAATATTTTTGAAATTTTCTCATTGTTCTTTCTCATGAATATAGAATTTTTCTCTAATTTTTCGGGGCCCCTGAATACTGAAAATTCCGCGAATATATATAGGCGAAAAATCACGAGAATCTAAAAAGGAAATAAATTCTGGCGAGGCTTGCCTGAACTTTTGGCGTTTGGCGAGGCTGCCTCGCCAGACTTCTGGCTAGGCCGGTCTTTAATTCCGGTATTTTCGATTATTTTTTGTATTTTTTGTATTTTTTAATATATAAATATATTTTTAATTTTTTGAAAATATAATAGACTAATTTTTACCAAAATCCAATTTTTAAAGTCTTAAAAAAATAATTTAAGTCCTTAAAATAAATTAGCGACGAGGACAAAAATTCCAAAAAACCGTCATCATTGAATATGCGAGTTGGTACAAAATTCCGTGCTCATAGCAGGTTCGCTCCTTGACATCCTCGTGGTGTCAAGATGATCCAAGCCTATATTTAGAAGTTGGACCATTTATTCTATGGGAGGCGTATGGTTGGAAGAATAATTATTTTGTGCATGCTACGTTCCGCCACGCGATATAATGCCACTACCACGACATTTTGTTTTGTATTGGATGATGTGATGATTTTATTAGAAATGCAATGGATAAAAAGATATTACTATTTGGTATTGCTAGTGAGAGGGGGACAAATGTTTCCACATTGGTAAAATATCATAACTGAAAGTTGTGCGAGGAATATCAATGTGTGGTATTCTCATATTCCAATACAGTAGATGAAATCTAAAGAAATTGGGAGAAAATTGGAGTTGGATAACACATGCACATTGATCCACATACATCTCTGAAAAGAATTTGAGTGTTTTGGTAACACTTGAAGAAATTGGGTTTGTGTTCACTGGGCGGACCAAGATGATTTTTGGTACAATTTATGCAAAATTTTCTTATGAAATGAATGCCGATGATTACATACAAATATTCTCCATAACATACAGCAACATACAACCATAATTGTTCTAAATATTAAACCCAAAAGAAGATTGACCATTTCGAGCTGTTGACGAACACTACAAGAAAATTACCCATTAGCGTCCGAAAATAGCGTCGACAAGAAATTCGACTCTGATAGCGACGACATTGCGTAGATTTAGAGCCGAAAATTCTCATGAGAAATACCACAAATTTTTGCTACAAATTTGCGTCCGATTAGCGACAACTAATTTAGAGTTGACATGTGTTGACGCAAGTAGCGTCGACACAGCGACACAATTTGATTTTGCTACGACTTATGTACAAAGATTCTAAATATGCAAAATGTTCCCGCGGGTGGGAATGTTAGGAGGGAAAAATAGCGTCCAATTAGCTACCG
>CATIWQ010478103.1:0-13692 GCA_949673415.1 Euphorbia schlechtendalii | reverse complement strand
TATCTTTTAGCAAGCTGAAGAACATAGATGCGGTGGCATTAAATGCGAAATCAGCTTTCTTGACTTTTATCATCGAAAGACTATGTTTACCTTTAAGAGTCTTTAGAGGGGCTTCTTGAGGTTCTAAGTCATCAATGATCTTCTGCAGCATTGTTGTCTCTTTGGGCTTCTATATACTTCTGAGGTCGTCCCATAGTCCTTCTAGAGTATCCTGGTGCTTCTGAGGCACCTTGCTTCTGAACTCAAAACTTACAAAACTTAAACTTATGATTTCAGAATCCAACAACAACCTTCAAGGGGCTACCATTGCTGAATGGGAAAATCACAAGGGGTATAGAGAGGCTGGTTCTCGACAACACCACACCAAAATGAAAGCTTCTAGTCGTCATGAAGTCTCCGCCCTAAGTAGTTCCAACTACAACCAATCAGGTATCATCTCTGAACCCCACTACTCTTTCAAATCGTTGGACCATACTGATCTCATATGAGCAATGATCCCATGAGGAGCAGCCTATAAGCACGGGATTTTGCTCGTGACTCGCGAGTTCAATGATGAAGCTGTAATTTATTTTTCCCTTGCTAGTTTTTCACTTTTTACAGGGTCCTAAATTCATCTAGAGGAAGCTTGCTTTTTTTTATCCTTAACCCTTTTTTAGGCAATTTCAGCACAAAAAGGCTAAGGCAAAGAAGCCATGTCATTAACTACATTGCAATGTCATTACCGTCATTGTAGTTACCAACTTTGCTAATGTCAGCAGAATTAAAATTGCATTTTCTGCAATTTTGAACCAAAAATGTGACTCCTGCCCCCATGCTCAAACATAATCACTATTAACCACTCCCCACACCTTGCCTAAGACTTGTTACATCCACTGTCACATGGGATCAAGTGTATAATGTAAAAAAGGAAAAATTTTAAGTATAGCATAGCTATCCTAAGTTAACTTTGGATTGAAGGGAACTCCCATAAAGAGAGAGCTGAGTTTCAGTCATTGTGGGACTGAATTTCTATCACAAACATAGGCAAGAAAGAGAGAAAAAGATCTAGAGAGCATTAAGGAGCATTTCTTCATGTGTTCTTTAGTATTCTTGAGCTAAACACAAAACTTTGATCACTAACACTTGAGATTTTAGGTTAGTTAGATTAAGTTCATGGAAAGTGGATGAACTTGGGTCATAAGGGACCACTTGTTCATCTCTTAAGCAAATTTGAGGTTTAGGTCATCTTTTAAGCAAAGCTTGAGGTTTAGAGATCATTCAAGAAAACTTGAGGTTTAGAGATCATTTAGGTAATGCTTGAGGTTTAGAATTGAATGGAGAGTCTAAAACATCTTTATCACTCACTTGAAGGATACTACACCTTCTATAACATCTACTTTGTCAAGGAATAGATCCCTTCCAAATATTTTCGGTAAATTACCAAACCAACAACCAAATCCAACAAAAAAGAAACAAGGAGGGCTTCTTGGAGGAGTTCATGGACCATAAAGAGATTAAATCCATGACTATGGGGTAAGCCTCTAAGTTCCTAGAGTTTGTGCTTACATTTATATGATTTCCTTTTTTGAAGTTTCATTTTCTTTTTGGTTATTTCCATTTTTGCACACCAATCTATTTTCCCAAATTGCAATATGATTTCAAATATTTTTAACTATTTTGTTTACTTAAAAATATTCTACATGTCTTGAGCTTTTTGAAATGATAAAGATCATCTAAATCAGTTAAGCATAGCAAAAGTTATGATCGTTTGAAGTTTCAAATTTTCATCTTGCTATTTTCTGCTATTTCTGTGAATTATGCAGGTCTGGAAATTTGATGTCGTTAACGACATGACCCCATATCATTAATAACATGGCCTTTGGTAGAATCTAGGTTCACTTCGTTTTGCTCCGTTTCGAATCATTTTAGCACGGAACGAACCATTGAGACCCTTCTAAGTTCGGAAATGCATAATTGGAGGTAACAAACCTTTAAATTGTAATTATTTAGGAGTTATATATGATTAATTAATATATTAATATGTTAACTAAGGTTTGGAATAGCAATGAAAGTGCTTCGGTCCATTCATATCGATATCGCGCTTCATAGGGAAGTCAGTAATGATATGGATGAGATCGTTATCGTTGTTAACCCAAAACAATGGCTATTTTATACATGTTCGACCTAAATTTTTGTTTCTAAATGTTGTTTTAGGTCACCCACATGAAGGGAACTCAATTTTCAGGATAACCAACCCAACAATATAATATGGAAAATGAACAATTTTCATAGAATAAGAACTTCGAAATCACCGTTGTTTTTACCTTGACCACATGGGTCTTGCCAAAATCCCAATCGAGCATACGTGGTACTCTTAGTACATATTTGTGTGGTGGAGTATCCCATGGGCTAACCTTTGTGGGTACAAGTAGTTTAGGATAGATGTATTTTAGGGTTTAATTTCCTTCAAGTATCTTATTTATCAATTGTAATATTTTACGTCTAAACTCGAGGAAGTGTATATTTGGGGTAACTTCCAGGAAACTTCTAGGCCACATTGTTAGCTAAAGAAGAATTGAAATGGACCTTGACAAAAGCCGAGCCATCAGGGAAATGCCTGCACCAAAAATGAAAAAAGAAGTTTGTTCATTTCTGGGGTCCCTACAGTACGTCAGTAGATTCATCGCCAGACTCACCACAATCTACGAACCGATATTTTAGCTATTAAGAAAGGATGAACCGGTTGTTTGGAACAACCAATGCAAGATTTCTTTTTATAAAGTGAAGCAATAATTGATAAACCCAACAGTCCTCCATCCACCAGTGCCTAGAAAACTGTTAATTCTATACTTCGTAATTGAGGAGTCATCTATTGCGACAATGCTTGTATAAGAACTCAAAGATAGTAGTGAGCATGCTGTCTACTATCTAAGTAAGAAATTGCTCGACTATGAGTCACGCTACATTCTGGTGGATAAAATTTGTACAGTAATGGTTTGGCTAAGAAGGAAGCTACACCATTACTTTCAATCCTATAGAATCCAAGCACTCGTAAAGATCGACCTGATGAAATACCTATGCCAATCATCAATACTAGCTAGGAAACTCTCACGGTGGCTATGCCTATTATCAGAATTCGACATCGAGTTTGTAACCAAGAAAGTAATTAAAGGATGTGTTGTCGTAGAAATCCTGGTAAATCAACCACTAGAGTTAGATTACGTTGAAGACCTTAAATTCCTAGATGAACAATTGGCACTTATAGAAGAGGCCCGAACAGAGTAGAAAATGTTCTTCGATGATGCGATGAATAGAAGTGGGGCTTGCCTAGGTGTCATTCTTATAACGTTTCAAAATGAAGTCATACCACTGTCAAAATGCTTGGAGTTCCCAGTAACAAACAATGCTGCAGAATACGAAGCTTGTCTATTTGGATTAGAGCCACTTAAGAAAGTTCAAGAGCAGGAAGTTTCAATAATTAGGGACTCTGCTTTAGTCATCAGACAAGTCACTAGAGATTAGGAAATCAGAGAAGAGTCACTTTGTCCTTATGTAGAAGCTATTTGGAAGGCATCCCAAGAGTTCTCAAAATGTGTTTTCAAACATGTCTAAATATCTCTAGCCATAGTTTCATTAAGACTGGACATCAATGAAGTGGATAGATCAGCATGTCTATGCTTACTCCTTTGGTTTGATCCAAGAAACCGATCTCATGAGCTGAAGGTGATACCTTGAGATAACACATAAATGTATTCGGATATTACATTGAAGACTACTATATCACAAACACTCGGAAATAATTATATCCATGTGTTTGTGTCATGTCTTATTGCAGTAGCAGTACAAGTATCCTCAGACTTGAGATACTAGTTACCTTGTGTGGGGGTTACCATACTTTGGGTCATACTTATTAATACCCTGGTGATCAGGAAGATACAGATGATTACGGGTATAGCGATCATTCGATGGTAAGCCGAGTAGTCAAGATGGAATCTATCGCTCTTGAAATAGTGATATAAAGAGAGCTGTACCTCAAGGCCTCTTATTGAAGTGATACACTCATAAACCTTTGATCTGAGTATAAGATTGATAGAATGGATTTCTAGTCAATCTCGATACATAAAAGTGAGTGGTGTTCTTTGTGAACAAGTTTAATTCCAAGATAGATATGGCTTTTACATGAGTGAACACTTAATACGAGCCTAATAAACTGGGTGGTACTTACTATGATGGAAGGAGCATATTGTACTAGTTACTATTACATTACTGGATCAAGAAACAAGCACATGACGTTTTGAGTATTAGGGCATCATATGCCTTTACTAGCAAGCCCATTTGATAGTCTATAGTTATCAGGTTCCATATCGGTCTGAAACACTAAGCGTTAAGGTTCCCGGATGGGAACCCAAGCTTATGTTATCCTCTAGTGGCTCTATACTTCAACACCCTATGAGGTCACACACATTGGGTCTTTTACTTGACTATGTAAAGAACATACAGACTAGATCTATATCGAGAATTTAAGGGAAAATCAAACTCATTGGATGAATTATTAATTATTTGAACCAAATAATAATTAAAGGAAGATTTAAGGAGAAATAGATTTGTGCAGAGCAAAAGAGAATTTATCCCATTACGAGCAGGTTGCACACATGGGTTGTCCATGGATGGGGGATTATGTGGCAGCTTCACGAACACTAGAGGTGTGCTAGTGGGCCGCAGGCATGCGCTAGCACGTACCGGTGGGCTGCAGGCTAGTAAGCACTAAGCAGTACTTATGTAGGTCTGTAGCATAGGACCACCAGAACAGCTTGTTAGGGCTTACCTTGTGGGCTACGCACAACCTGCCTAAGCAGGTTATTCGCATAGGTTAATTTACGGAGCTTAGGGTTCCACATGGGTGACCTGCCTGTGGGATGGGGAAATCCCCATCCCACATTGCTAAAATGGGGAACATTTGCTCCCTTTCTCCCTATAAAAGGAGCTCCTCCTCCTCCTTATTTTGTACTTCTACTCAGCCTTTCATTCTGAGTTTTGACTTCTTTTCTTAGCGATTATTAGCGAGATCCTCCATGAGTTTCTCAACTTCTGCAAGAATCCTTTTAAATTCTTATTCCTTTTCGAAAAGAGCCTTTTCAGTTATATTTTCAGGTTGGTTTGTGAGCGAACTAGTAGCTTCTTATTAACTGACAAGTTTCTTCCTCTATGTGAGGTTTTGGTCATCGGGGGTCCGTGTGGTATAGTCATAGAGGCCATCATGGTTAGGAGGCTTGTGCTAAAGGAAAGGCACTCATCAACTAGTAATGCTCTAATCTTATATGCTCAGTTTATTTTAATAAGTTTTATAAACCTAAACAAATCTATGGAACATTTCAGTTTAGATTATGTTAATCATGTTATACTTAGGAGATTCTTTAGGGCTAATCTTAAGTTTTGAAATTTTACCGTTCAAGTTCGCAAGTTCAATAACTACCTTAATTAACCATTAATGGTATCAGAGTTTACATTATGCTATGCATGATTGATGATAATATATTAAAATTATATTTTTTTATGAATTAATTAAAGTATGCTACGCATGACTTAGGTTTTAATTCTTATTATAGAAAATGATGTGATGACTAGATTAAGGTTTTGCTCAAACTTAATAATGAAGCAAAAAAACCTTGTCTCCCACTTTCCTACCGATAAGATATAAGTTCAAAATATGAACATGTGTTGTCAATGTTGCTTATCTAAATAGAAAAATGGTGACCACTGCAAGTATATAGTTATGATGTAGTTTTAAAAGATATCGATCCCACAAGGAAGGACTAGCTCTAAAGATCAACAAGAAAAACAGAATAAAGAAAATAAAATATTTTTGGGTTTTATATGGGAGGATTAAAATGAAGAATGGATAGATATACGTATGGAAGACTAGAGATTCTAAATATATAGATTTTTCCTATGAAATAAGTATAGCAATGAAAACATGCAAGTTCAACAAAGTTATTACGTTCACTAGACTAATTTAACATAATCGGTTCTAGACACTCAGATGTTCAATGATTTACCGTAGTGCAATGCATGAAATGACTTTTCTAAATATAGTGTAAATGAATTAAGACGATTATATAAACCTGGACAATAATATTACTATGCTTAGTACGGGTCGCTCTCACATAGCCACAATTAGCAAGTTAACATTCCAAAAATGTTGGCTCACTAAACAACATTAAAATCACAGATCCAGTGATTGTACACAATATCGTTAACCCCAAAACTACTCTTAAAGTTAACTCAAAGGCATATAACTTGATTAATATAAAAGACTCAACATGAAATACGCATTATAACACATAGACATATCATAATTTTTGAAATAGAAAGTATGAGTAGAAAGCAAAGCAAAGTTGCAAGGTATGCAAGTGAAAGCTAAAGTTGATCCAGCTATATCCACTCTTTAATGGGAGTCGTCAATTCTCACAATTCCTGCGCCTGCTTTGAATTCGATCTCGGCCCATACAGAAACTCCTCTAGGATGCTATTCTTTGTGAATATCGAACAAATGAATGTTGAAGAATAAAAAATTTTATTGATAAGTGATTTGCAAGTACACTTATACAACAATCACTTGAATATGTAGAGAAATGTAGTGATCGAAACAAGGATTCGAATCACTTAAACATTTTCTCACCAACACTTATGAATGTAGCGAAAACTAAATAATTTCACTCTTTATCTACACACACACACACAAACTATATATATATATATATATCTCACTTTTTCTTATTCCAATGCCATAAAATTTGTGAGGTTTGGAGCCTTATTTATAGAGTTAGAAGGGTTGAGTCTATCCAAATGAAGAGTTGTGTCCATTGGTGAAAGATTGCATCACTTCATTATGATTGGTTGAAAAGCTTTAATCTTATCCACAATGGTTAGGCGTTTATTCATGATTGGTTGATTTCTGATAAGTGTCTTTTCATTGGTAGTTGATGGCGGTTGATCAGTCTTATCTAGCGATTGGTAGCTAAGAAGATTTGACCAAAAAACCATCCAAGTCACGACCGTGATATACAAGTCGTGACCGTGAATCTTTGTTTGACAATTTTCTACTTTTGAAGTGTATCAAGTCGTGGTCGCGAATTGTTGTCACCACCGTGAATTGTGTTTTTCTTCAGAATTCTTCTTGTAAATTCATCGATCTTCCATAGCTTCTATCCTAAGCCAAATCTTTAAGTTCCATGCATATTTTCACACCTTTTTCACTCTTTTTACATAGAATTCCACTTTAGATCATTTTACTCCCAAGGTTTACCTAGTATCTACATTTGCACTAAAAACAACTACATACCACATGAAATCTTTTATATAAAGTATAAAAATGACTTAAATTATAGTGTTTAGTGTGTAAAATTATATTGATAATAAGTGTAATTATACACTTATCAGGTGGACACAGATATACTTGGTAATCGTGGATGACTATTCTAGGTATACATGGGTTATCTTGCTTAGTAGTAAGGATGAAGCCTATGAAGGGTTCTCTAAACTATGCAATAGAATAGAAGTTGAAAAAAATGTCCTTCTCTCTAAAATAAAGTGTGATCATGCTAGATAATTCGAAAATAAGCTATTTGATGGATTCTGTGATGCTAGAGGCATTGAGCAAAACTTTTCTATTCCTCATACTCCCTAATAAAATGGGGTTGTTAAGAGAAAGAATAGAACTATAGTTGAAATGGCTGGTTCCATGCTCAGTGATAATAACTTACAAAAATATTTTTGGGCAGAAGTAGTAAACACTACATGTTATATCCTAAACAGAGTCAATATTTTGTCAATAATAGATAACACGCCTTCTGAGATTTGGATAGGTAGAAAGCCAAAGATTGGTTATTTTAAAGCTTTTGGTTGCAAATGTTTTGTGCTAAAAAATATGGAACAACTAGGAAAATTTTATCCTAAATCTGATGAGGCAATATTTCTTGGCTACTCAACACATAGAAAAGCATATAGAGTTTTTGTCAAGAGGACAACATCGTTAGAAGAGCCAGTACATGTAGATTTCGATGAATCTAACCATGCAAGAAGAAGAAATGGGTCAAAGGAAGATGGAGAATTATTCTCACATAAACCATCCTCTAAACCAAAACATGGAGAACCCTCAACAAAGGATGAACCATCTAAGATCAGGTTCTCAAAACAAGGAAATGATGAGAAAACTCCAGAAGCAAAAGAAGATCTTGTTCATCATGATCTACCCAAAGAAACGAGGACCAAGATGGGTAATCCAGAAAGACTAATTCTTGATGCACCTCAGAATCTTATTCTCATTAGAGGTCAACTTAGCAGAATGACAAGTCATCCAACATTTATCTCAATCATGGAGCCAAAGAAGTTTGAAGATGTAGAACATGATGAAATTTGGATGATGGCCATGCAAGAAGAACTTGACCAATTCACCAAAAATGATGTTTGGGACCTAGTTCCAGATCCAAAGAACAAATCTATCATAGTACCAAGTGGGTCCTCAAAAACAAACATGATGAAGAAGGAAATGTAGTAAGGAACAAAGCAAGACTTGTTACTCGAGGATATAATAAACAAGAAGGAATTGACTTTGATGAAACATTTGCTCTAATAGCTTGACTTGAAACCATAAGAATCCTTTGCGCATTTACTTCTCATATGGGATTCAAGTTGTACCAGATGGATGTTAAGATTGCCTTTCTAAATGGGGTCATTTCTGAAGAAGTATATGTCAAGAAACCACCTGGATTTGATGATTCAAAGCATCCTTGTCATGTCTATAAGTTGAAGAAAGCCTTATATGGTTTGAAGCAAGCTCCTTAAGCTTGGTATGAGAGATTGACAAGCTTTCTCACCTCCAAAGGATACATCAGAGTCAAAATCGACACAACATTATTTATCAGAAGAAGAAGCAAGGATATTCTTCTTATATAAATAATTGTTGATGACATCATCTATGGAGCTACTGATGAAAAACTATGCAAATATTTTAGCTCTTAAATGAAGATTGAATTTGAGATGTGAATGATGGGAGAATTGACTTTCTTCCTCTACCTTCAGATCAAGAAAAGTTCAAATGACATATTCATTAATCAATCTAAGTATACCAAGGAGATTCTGATGAAATTTGGTACAGAAGATGGTAAATAAATGTCAACTCCAATGGCCTCAAACACCATTGTGACCATGGGATTTTGTATCAGCTCGCACATTCAATGATGATGGCTTTTCAAGATTTTATCCTTCAATCACACAATTTTCGAGTATCTAGATGTATCTGAAAAGGAATCCTCCTCGTCTCTAAATTCAAAAGGATGTTTTCAATAAAATTATTTAATTTTATTCAGAAATAAATTATGCAAAAACAAAAACCTGAGGGAGACTGAATCCCAGGCCTTACAAAAAAATGTGCTTTGGCAAGGCAGCCTAGCCAAACTCCTTGGTGCCAAAGTCTTTGACAAGCTCGCCAAAGACACGACGAGGAGCCTCGCTGAACTTTTTTTCGATGAGACCCCTCGCTGGAAAAACTTACCTTTTTTAGATTTTCGAGATTTCTCCTATATATAGTCGGGTCTTTTTCGATAATCGTGACCTCGAAAAAATTTACAAACAAAATATGGCTTTTAGAACTGCTTCAATTTCCAAGAACTAGATGACTATTTTTGGACATTCACAACAATTTTTACCTAAACTAAAGGACGAGGAGGATTTTCAATGGCCGATTAGATATCTTCGAAGTGGATTCATTCCGTAAGGGTAAGCCCCTGAGTTCCTAGAACTGCAATTTCATGCTTTCGATGTTCTTCTTCTTCTTATTTCATTTGTGAACCTAATATTTTTATTTTATTCAAACATTGTATTTCTTCTTCGTCTATTTTTCTTTATTAAAAGGAGATGTATGTTAGAACACCCCCACGAAGGGAATAAAACATATTCCTAGAAAACAGCCCTCACCGATTTACCGTACGAGCAATTTCATTAATTAAAATGAGCAACCAACGTGCTAATAAAATGAACTATTTTATTTAAATAACAAACACATTATCACGATTATTTTTTAAGCCACACTAGCCTCTCTAATTTCAAAATCGAACATATATGTGATATCCCTTATGCTAACCTTTATGGATGCAGGTAGATTAGGATTAGATGTATGTTTAGGATTTTGATTTTCCTTCGGGTCACAATTTTGTTTTTCTGGGAAATTAAATTAATAGGTTTACGGGCGGTTGCATCCCCCGATTTTTGGAAGCCTTGTAATCTTTAATTTTCGTATTTATTTTCCACATTTACTTATTAATTTGTGGATGGTTTATTATTTTACGCCATACGTGAATCATGCATTTAAAATAAAAAATGACCTAAGTGCGAATGTGCATAATTAAGAGAATACGGTTTTCTATAGATGTAATATAATGTGATCCAATGAGAAATAAGCAACTTATCCTGGACCTGAATCTCTGTGTCATAGTGGGCCGGCCCCTGGACGTTAAGCCTCACAAGAATCTAATTCCTGGAAAGAGCTAATCCAGGTGGGGAGTCCACGCTAAGAGATGGAGGATTCGGGTTCGAATCGATCTAACATTATTTTTACCTTCTCTTTCAACCTTTTTCCCGGGTCCCCAACCCGATTCACCTTTTTTTCAAACACCTCGGTGGATAGCCCCTATGAAATCACTCGCTCTCAGCCCACCGCTCCGTGTCACCCGCTCACAGTGGTGACTCCGCTGGGGATTTTTCTAAAAACTTATTTTTTAAAAGGTTTTAGATTTTGGATAAGTGCTAAAAATTATTGATCACATTATTCTGTTTTCTCTCAATTATGACATATTCATAAATAACGCATTGCAATAGAAGGGACTAGCCCATAAGTCTAAGGTACCCCTATTACGGTGAAGCTCTCTCTTGTACTAATTTGCCTCCCTGAGAAAAGATAGCACTGGAGTGATTGGAGCACTTGTTGCCATATCGCATGCACCTCCCTCATTAGAACCTATTTGGGGAGAGGCTTGTAGTGTATTTCAATGTAACAAGAACCTTCTACATCAGCAACCCATTTATAAACCCTCATGTAAATAAGATATAGGCCTTTTCCCTAGGGTGTTACCCAAACACGTGATCATGCATTATATTTTCTTGCAGGTGTGCTCCTTAGTATCCTCACTGTACTAAGATAAACCAAACTTAGGATAGAGACTAGCCAAAAACCCTATGCGCGGGAGTTGTATGGTTGGAAGAAAGATATTGTGTGCTATGTACTAAGTGTTTACCGCTTTCCAATTCATCATGCATTGTACAAATGTCCCATGCTAACCATGAATCTTAGTGCAGACACTTGAACGCATACACTCTTAATATTAAACATGATCTATTATCCTTCATGCTTAAGACTTAGTTGACACTTGAGATCGTGTCACCTTAGGATAACATTAAACCAACAAGAATCATGTAGCATCATTCAACCCAAGTTTTAGTGCGATATCCACATGATATCTGACTATTAAGACAAACCTACCCAAATCCTTATATGATGTCCAATAGGCATCCAACTTATAGCCCTACCAGGATGATTGTACACACCAAAAGCCTACACGAGGAAAACATGAACACATACCATATTAAAGGATATCCTAGCTGACGTCTTAATCTTGGCTCATAGGAGGTAAGACTTATCCCTAGAACACTACTTTTCACCCAAAATACCCATGCATCACTACATACCTTTTGTGATGATGTCCACTAACATCCAAGACCTTGTCCTGATAAGTGTATAATTACACTTATTATCATATTAATTTTACACACTAAAAACTATAGTTTAAGTCATTTTTATACTTCATATAAAAGATTTCACATGGCATGTAGTTGTTTTTGATGCAAATGCAGATTCTAGGTAAATCTTGGGAGTAAAATGATCAAAAGTGTAATTCTATGAAAAAAGAGTGAAAAAGGTGCAAAAAGATGTGTGGAACTTAAAGATATGGCTTAGGATCGAAATTGTCAAAGATCGATGAAGTCATAAGGAGAATTCTGAAGAAAAATGCAATTCACAGCCGCGATAACCATTCGTAGTCGCGACATGTTCTTCTTCAAAATAGAATTTTACCAATCAAAGATTCACGGTCGTGACTTATATATCGCGGTCGCAATGATAAGTGTATAATTACACTTATTATCATATTAATTTTATACATTTAACACTGTTAATTAAGTCGTTTTTATACTTCATATAAAAGATTTCACGTGGTATGTAGTTGTTTTTGACGCAAATGCAAATACTAGGTAAATCTTGGGATTAAAATAATTTAAAGTGGAATTCTATGAAAAAAGAGTGAAAAAGGTGCTAAAAGATGCGTGGAACTCAAAGATTTGGCTAAGGATCGAAGCTATCAAAGATCGATTAAGTTGCAAGGAGAATTCTGAAGAAAATGCAATTCACGGTCGCGATAATCATTCACGGTCATGACTTGTTCTTCTTCAAAATAGAAGTTTGCCAATCAAAGATTCATGGTCGCAACTTATATATCGCAGTCATGAATTGGATGGTTTTCTAGTTTTATCTTCTTAACTACCAATCGCCAGATAAGCATGATCAACCACCATCAACCGCCATCAACTACCAATGATAAGACACCTATCAGAAATCAAACAATCATGAAAAGGTGCCTATCCATTGTGGATTATATCAAAGCTTCTCAACCAATCACGATGAAGAGAAGCAATATTTCACCAATGGACACAACCCTTCGTTTGGATAGGAGTAACCCTTGGAACTCTATAAATAAGGCTCCTGTCCATTACAATTTCGTAGCATTAGATGTGTGCAGCATTAGAGTGTAAATAAAGAGTCACATATAGTGTGTGTGTGTAGATAGATTCGCTACGTTCTTAAGTGTTAGCGAGAAAATGTTTAAGTGATTCGAATCCTTGTTTCGATCACTAGATTTCTCTATATTCTCGAGCGATTGTTGCATAAGTGTACTTGCAAATCACTTATCAATAAAACTTTTCATTCTTCAATATTCATTTGTTCGATATTCGCAAAGAATAGCACCCTAGCAAAGGTTCTGTACGGGCCGAGACCGAATTCAAAGCAGACGCAGGAATTGCGGGAATTGATGACTCCCATTAAAGAGTGGATACGGTTTGATCAACTTTAGCTCTCACTTGCATACCTTACAACTTTTCTTTGCTTTCTACTTATACTTTCTATTTCAAAGTTTATGATATGTCTACGTGTCATAATGCGTATTTCGTGCTAAGTCTTTTGTGTTAATAATGCTATATGCGTTGGAGTTAATTTTAAGAGTAGTTTTGGGGGTTAACAATATTGTGTATAATCATTGGATCTGTGATATAATGCTGTTTAGTGAGCCAACATTTTTGGAATTTTAACTTGCTAAATGTGGTTATTTGAGAGCGACCCATACTAAGCATAGTATTGATGTTGTCCAGGTTTTCATAATTGTCTTATTTTGTTTGCGCTAGGTTTAGGAAAGTTATTTCATGTGTTGCTCTGTAATGAATTATTGAACATCTGAGTGTTTTGAACGTCTATTAGATTAGTTTAGTGAGTCGTAACATCTTTGTTGAACTTGCATGTTTTCTCTGTTATACTTGTTCGTAGTGAAGATTCTATATATTTAGATTCTCTAATCTTCCACATCTATATTTACTCAACTTTTCATTCTA
>CATIWQ010478000.1:0-10888 GCA_949673415.1 Euphorbia schlechtendalii | reverse complement strand
CATGTCCAAGAAATTCCAGATCAATAGTTTTAAGCGCACGATCCTTTGGGTCTGTCCTTATGTTGGCAATGGGATTCACCTATAAACTGTAAGCGGATTCTAGCAAACTATTATAGCCCCCAATTAGGACAGAATACAGCCGTCTATTAAAAATACCGAACCCAGTAGTTTTCTCATTAAGTCTGTTGCCAGCTGACATCAATATGATGAACAAGAGGCATGATGCTTGTCACCCTCTTATGCAGTTCATCGTATTTCTTAATCTAGAATAAAATGATAATATAATTCAACGACTTATTGGGCGTCCTTATCACTTTAATTCATCAAGTGGCCGGTGATTCATTTTGATTTATAAAATCGAATGACAATCCTATCACTTCAACACTACCACTAATGTGGTCATGAAATATACCGAGCATACCCGTACTTGTAATCCAATATTTAAGGACCTGTTAGTAATATACTACAGCATACTCAATTCCACATCCGTAATAAGTTTAAATCAAGTTCGAGGACAACTGAGACCTACTCAGCAAATTATCTATGACATACAATCATGTGACTTTGCTGTGTGGACCGATCCGGCCCCATGTTTTTAATATGTGCCCATGTTCATGATCTACTTTACCAAGTGACATAGCAACACATTGCTATACATCATCCAACATACAAGTCTTTTCTTTCATTCATTCCCACGATTAAAACAGACTTGGGAAATTTATGATTATCAATCAATGGATACTCTAGTCATATTATAGCACAAGGTATAAATGTAGTAGATTATTGCCTTTATAATGTGACACTGCATGAACCAATGCCTTTATAACTAGGGCACATCAACAATTCCAACAACAACAACCTTCTATATATTATAAGTTATGTAACCAAAACACTTTACACGATTGGTCCAGTTATCAAACATAGTTTTAGATGAAAGTTTTACTTCATAATATAAATGTCAATTTCAACTTTTATATTTAAGAATTTAACTTCCATAAATCACTCAAATTAATAATTTTCTACAAGAAAATTTCATCGTTCCTTATGAATACATATTCATTAATGTGATATTTTGATCATCTTTTTTTTATTTCGAAAACATATTGTTAAATGATTTATTGCGAGAAATGACACTTTTTGTGAGAAATGATTTCAGAGGAAGTAATTCAAGTTAAGGCAACTCAAGAATCAATAAATCATAAACAACGTCAGAGTCTCATCAAAGTAGAAACATTGTCAAAGTCTGTCTAGATTAGAGGACGCATTAGAGTCTTCAAAAGTTGAAGAATCTTCAGAGGTTAGAAGAGTATCTTAGAAGGAAGTATCCTCTAAATTAACTATTTTAAAGAAAGATTAAATTCTAGAATTTAATTTCAAACTATTTAAGAGTAAATCTCAAGGCATCATGTGAGTCAACTATCCCATGATTTTGTATTTTATTCAGCTACGCAAAAAGGTATAATACCTGAAAATAGGATAAGGTGATATTGATAACTAGGAGACAAAAGTACATTTTTCCCTTACAGCAGATAACGTGCCACCGTGGGGATGACTTTTCAGCAACTCCGTTCCAACACCATTTCTCTATATCTGAATGGGAAAATTAGCTAGGTCTAAATGAATTAATCAATGGATAAATGTCCTTATTCTCCTTAGAGATGATAGATTTAATTCAAGAGACAATAGTTGTATTTTAGCTATAGTCTAAGTTCAACGGGAAAAATACATGCCTATATAAAGGAGCAAAGTTCCAATAGAGGAACTTAGTGAAGTATCAATTATTTTCAAGAGCACTCGAGCTATCCTAAAATGTTGCCAAAGCTCACTCTCAAAAGCAATCAAGCAAATTTTCATTTAAAATCTGTTTGTAAAATAGTTGATTGAAATAAAGTTCAGAAGCTCAAATCTTTTCATTCAAAACTTGTAAATCACTAGTTCAGGTTTTGAGTTAGTGTGAGAGAGCTTAGATACACTAAGGAGATACTAAAGTATTGATATAGCTTAGAGCCTAGATATAGTGAAGATGATACTCCTTTATTGGGAAAGCTTAGCTGGAATTAAAGGAGGGTACTTCAAATATGTAATAAACTATCGTAGAGGTTTGTTCTCCACCCTTGAAGGAGAATCACTAGTGAGTTAAAGCTTGGTCAAGAATTTCCAAGGATTGGATAAGGCAGAGGCTGAACCAATATAAAAATCTTTATTTGCAATCTCTAAACTCTAAACTCCTTTAGCTGTTGCATTTAAAAGTTTAATTATGACTGAAATTAGTAATCTTAAAGGGATGGAAAGTAACTGTAAACCAAATCACTCAAAATTTGTGTTAGAGGCTTGAAAAATGAAAATTTTTCAAAAGCCTCTAAAGTTTGTAAAAATTTGAAAAAGAGTCATTCACCCCTTATAATACTTAAATCACCCTTACAGGGTCTAGCAAGTGATATCATGGCAGATCTCACTTCATGGATTTAGCTAATCTAGACTAAATATCATTAAGATGGGTGTAAATTGTATTAAACACCTTCTTAGAAATCATTCCACATAGATACTTCTTGAAAGATTTTTTGTGTCTAGATCTCCACTATTCTAAGGGTAAAATTTCACATTTTGGATATATAGAATAAAAAAACTTCATCCAATCTCAACACATTTATGCTTCACTAGCTATTGTGATGGACCATATGTGCCCACAGTAAAAATTGGAGAAGTAACAACTCTTAAACCTGAAGGACAATATAATAACTCTAACATGAAAAAAATGCAAAGTAATGTTGCTTCCATTAACTATCTTCATTGTGTTTTAGATGATGCAGGCTATAGCAAAATTTTAGGTTGTGAGAGTGCACATGAGATTTGGAAGATGCTGGAAGTGACTTATGAAGGAACAGTCAAAGAGTCTAAGATCAACCCAAACATGCACCACTATGAATACATATCCAACATGAATTCTAGGCTCACCAACTTCATCAACGAGCTAAAAAGGCTTGGAAAAGTGTTCACAAAGGAAGCACAAGTTAAGAAAATCCTCAGAAGCTCATCAAAAAATTAACAAGAAAAGAAAATTATTGTGGAAGAATCTCCAGATCTAACTATTTACAAGTGTGATGAGTTGATTGAATCTTTACTCACTCATGAAATCTCTATAAAACCAAAGCTAAAGGCAAAAAGGCCATTATTCTTAAAGTTAATTTTGTTGAAGAAGAATCCTTGATGATAATGATGAGGAAATGTCCATGTTGGTTAGAAATATCAGAAGATTCATGAAGAAAGGAAGTAAATTTCCTCAGAAGTTCTAAAAGAGAGGAAGCAACTCTCAAAGGCAAGATTTCTAGAAGAAGGATTCCCCAAAGGAAGATTATGATCATGGAAAACAATAACTAAAAAAGAATGTTATTGCTTTGAATGTCGTTAACAAGGACACATCAAATCCAACTATCCTAAACCGAAAAAGGAAAAGAATAAAGGAAAGAAGGCCATGGTGGCTACATGGAGTGATAGTGAGGAAGAAGAAGCTCCTACATCATCCAACACAGATGAAGAAATCACTCAAATTTGCTTCATGGCCATTGAAGAAAAAGGAGTTGTTGATGAATCAGAAGGAGAATCTAACAAAGCCTCTACTTCATAGTGTCATCCTCAATACCATTCTGAACATCATGATGAGGTAAATTCCAATCTTAAACTGCTTAATGAAGTCATGCAAGTATTGATGGACATTTACAAGATTGTTAAAAAGAACAAGTAAATGAAGACCATTCAGTTAAATTTGGAAGAATTTGCTATGCATGATAGAACAAGTATTATTATAGAACCCAAGTTAATGATACTTCACAGTACTGAGTAGTTTTGGAGATAGCAAACTGTCTAGGACAGTGTAATTAATTGAATACAAAGTAGACTCTTAATTAATAAAACTGACTTGAGTTCATTCAAGGGAGAATAACTTAGTTTTGCTGGATGATTAATTAAGTTATGACTTAGAGTAGGAAAAGTTGAGTCTATGCCGAGTACTATATAGTTTAGAATTACTTCACTCAGCTCGTGCTGAGTTTCTGCTTTTATTTAATTAAAAGCACGTAAAGACTTAATGACACATGTGCTACTAACGTTGTCTGTGATGGAACAAAATATTCTTTTAGTGCTTTTCAGGATAAAAGGCCTTGAAATTAACGAAGATTCCTATGGTCCTCACAATGTCAAAAATGTCAGTAGGGTTGTTAGAGATTCCTTGCTACAGTCCAAGAAAAAGGAATTTCTATTATGCACCGTGTCTCAAGTGTCTCCGCGCGATTCTACCAATGTCAGCAAGGTCATCCAACGGGAAGACTCCACATTGCATTATAGCGTGCCTCTCTTAGAACTAGATTGCTTGAAGACAAATGAGAATTTATCAATAGAATTTTATCATTCCTCAACATTCAAATTCTATCTCTGAACGTCTTGGAATCTGTCTCCAAGGGAAGATTTGAAAGATTAGAAGAGATGGGAAATTGAAGATCAACGATCTCATAAAGTTTGCAACGGCTACTTCTCAAAGCTTCAAGGTATAAATAGAAGACTGGAGCAAATGTTCAAACTTGGTGAATCACCTAGAATTTCTTAAGAGCTAAAACGCTGCGCAATTTACTCTAGCTTCCAAAGAAATTCCACCGTAAGCAATCAGCAAACATCGAAAGTCTTATCTTTTTGTAATAGAGAGAAATTACTTAGATTAACATTGTAAGGATTCAAAGTTTTTATAAGTTGAATTCAATTCACATTCTTATATTAATCTGAGTGTCAGTTTGGGAAAGGTACCCAAACTGAGGGAAAGGTACTCGCTGTAAAGGCTTCTCCGCCTATTGAAGGAACGACCCACTAGTGGATTAAAGCTCAGAGATGATATCCGGGGACTGGAGGTAGGCTAGGGGCCGAACCAGGATAAATCTCAGGTGTTGATGTTCTAACTTTAAGCATTTAGCTTGATCAGTGAGCAACTCATTCATATCTCTCTCTCATTCATTATACTGCTTGTTATCCAATCTGTTCTGAGTAAGTCTTACTCAGCTAAAGATTGAAGATAAACTATGCCAACAAAGTTGAGTAGTTTATTTATTTTTATATGAATAGATAGATGTATGAACATACTAGAGAAAATGTAAAATATATAGATATTTCCTAAGAATAAGTTTAGTAGAGAAAAACATGCAAAATCATCAAGAATATTTCGTACACTAAATAACTTCAACAAATACGATTCTAGATACCCTAATATTCAATAATTCACCACAGAGCAACACATGAGATGACTTTTCTATAACTAGGGTAAACGAATTATGACACTTATAAGAACCTGGATGACAATATTACTATGCTTAGTACGAGTCGCTCTCACATAGCCATATTTAGCAAGTTACCATTCAAAAAATGTTGGCTCACTAAACAACATTATAATCACAGATCCAGTGACTATACACAATCTTGTTAACCCCAAAATCACTCTTAAAGTTAACTCGAAAGAATATAACTTGATTAATATAAATGATGCAAGATGAAATACTCATTATGACACATAGACATATCATAAATTTCAAAATAGAAAGTATAAGAAGAAAACAAAGTAAAGTTGTAAGGTATGTAAGTGAATGCTAAAGTTGATCAAACCGTATCCACTCTTTAATGGGAGTCATCAATTTTCGCAATTCTTACATCTACTTTGACTTCGGACTTGACTTGTATAGAACCTCCGCTAGGATGCTATTCTTTGTGAATATCAAATAAAAGAATGATGAAGAATGAAAACTTTTATTGATAAATTTTTTACAATTACACTCATACAACAAACGCTTGAATTTGTGTAGAAATATAGTGATAGAAATAAGAATCGAATTACTTATACATTTTTCTAACTAAGACTTTGAATGTAGTGAAATCTAGATATTTTCACTCTCTATCTATGCATGCATACTATCATTCAATGCCTACTGTTCACCACTTTTCTACTAATAAGTTTAATAACTTTTTTGCAAAGAGTTTGGCTATATATTAATGGTGCCAAAAACTTGTTCGCGTAAAGTATAGGTGTTGTCAGTGATAAGTGTATAATTACACTTAATATTATATTAATTTTACACATTAAACACTATGAATTAAGTCATTTTTGTACTTCATATAAGAGATTTCACGTGGTATGTAGTTGTTTTTTATGCAAATGCAAATACTAGGTAAATCTTGTGAGTAAAATGATCTAAAGTCGAATTCTATGAAAAAAGAGTGAAAAAGGTGCAAAAAGATGTGTGGAACTTAAAGATTTGGCTTAGGATCGAAGCTGTCAAAGATCGATGAAGTTGTAATGAGAATTCTAAAGAAAAACTTAATTAACAGTTGCGACAATCATTCGCGGTCGTGACTTGTACACTTCACAAACAAAAGTCTGCCAATCAAAGATTCACGGTCACGACATATATATCATGGTCACGACTTGGACAGTTTTCTGGTTTTATCTTCTTAACTACCAACCGCTAGATAAGCATGATCAATCGCCATCAACTACCAACGAAAAGACACTTATCAGAAGTTAACCAATCATGAAAAGGTGTCTATCCATTATGGATTAAATGAAAGCTTCTCAACCAATGACAATGAAGAGATGCAATCTTTCACCAATGGACACAACCCTTCATTTGGATAGACGCAACCCTTCGAACTCTATAAATAGGCCTCCAAACCTTACAAATTTCGTGCACCACCAGAGAGAAGAGCATTAGAGTGCAATTATAGGGTTACATATAGTGTGTGTAGATAGAGAGTTCACTACATTCATAAGTGTTAGCGAGAAAATATTTAAGTGATTCGAATACTTGTTTCGATCACTAGATTTCTCTATATTCTCGAGCGATTGTTGTATAAGTGTACTTGCAAATCACTTATCAATAAAAGTTTTCATTCTTCAATATTCATTTGTTTGATATTCACAAAGAATAGCATCCTAGCGGAGGTTCTGTACGGGCCGAGACCGAATTCAAAGAAGAAGCAGGAATTGTGGGAATTAACGACTCCCATTAAAGAGTGGATACGGTTTGATCAACTTTAGCTTTCACTTGCATACCTTACAACTTTCCTTTGCTTTCTATTTATACTTTCTATTTCAAAGTTTCTGATATGTCTATGTGTCATAATGCGTATTTCGTGTTAAGTCTTTTATGTTAATTAAGTTATATATGTTAGAGTTAATTTTAAGAGTAATTATAGGGTTAACAATATCGTGTATAATCACTGGATCTGTGATATAACGCTATTTAGTGAGCCAACAATTTTGGAATGGTAACTTGCTAAATGTGGCTATGTGAGAGCGACTCGTACTAAGCATAGTATTGATGTTGTCAAGGTTTATATAATTGTCTTAATTCGTTTGCACTAGGTTTAGAAAAGTCATTTCATGTATTGCTCTATGGTGAATAATTGAACATCTGGGTATTTAGAACCGAGTTTGTTAGATTAGTTTAGTGAATCATAATATCTTTGTTGAACTTGCATGCTTTCTCTGCTATCCTTATTTCGTAGGGAAAATCTATATATTTAGGTTCTCTAATCTTTCATACCTATATTTACTCATTTTTCATTCTAACCCTTCTTTCCTAACCTTTACTTTATTATAATATATTTTATTTATTTTATCTTCCTTTTCGATCTTTAGAACTAGTCCTTCCCTGTGGGATCGATATCTTTTAAAACTACATCGTAACTGTATACTTGCAGTTATCATCTTTTTTCTATTTGATAAGAGGTACTGACAACACCTATATTTTTCATGAACAAGTTTTTTGGAACCATTGATATACATCCGAATCTTGTGAATAAACTATTAAAATTATCAATAGAAAAGTGGCGAACAAGTTTTTGGCACCGTTGCCGGGGAAGGCAAGTGCGTTTGAGAGATAGAAATTTCAGGGGAAGATAATTGTGTTATAGAGATTTAGTTTTGAAAAATTATATTTTATATGTTGTTTCGATTTATTTTCTTTTATATTATTATTTATATTATTTTTATATTAACATAATTTTCTTACTTATTCATTGAGTTTTCTTTCTAGCGTGGCATACCAAGTACGTGTTGTTCGGGAGAAAGTTTGGCATCTTTCGAATCAGAGATAGAACGATTTGGTAGGGCAAGGAAATAAAAATATAAGAGATAAGAGAGAAGAATGGCTATAGGTCAAGTTGAAAACCCAAACCCAAATGAAGATCCACCCCAACCAAGGCTTATGGATTATGTTATTCTGACCATCAATGGCAACAATCAAGGAATTGCTAGACCATCGATTGATGTGAATCAATTTGAAATAAAACCAACATTACTTCAAATGATTAGCAACAATGTGCAACATTATGGTCTACCCAATGAAAATCTGAATTCTCATATTGCAAACTTTTTAGAAGTCTGTGATACCTTCAAAATGCCCAATGTTCCTGATGAAGCAGTTAAACTTTGCTTATTTCCATTTTCTCTCCGTGATAAAGCAATAGTTTGGTTGAATTCATTACCCCCAAATTCAATCACTACCTGGAACCAATTAGCCCAAGCCTTTCTGACTAAATATTTCCCTTTAGCAAAAACCGCAAGACTCATTAAAGAAATCACTTCTTTTACCCAGAAAGATAGTGAATCCTTAAACGAAGCCTGGAAACATTATAAGGAACTTCAACGAGTTTGTCCTCATCATGGTTTACCTCAGAATGTTATTCTGCAAACTTTCTACAATGGTATAAATCATGCAACGAGAGGAGCAATTGATGCTATGGCTACGAGATCTCTTATGAAGAAAACTAGGCAAGAAGATTTTGAACTTTTGGAAGATATGGCAAGAAACAATAGTATTTGGCCAGTGGATAGAGCACAAGTAAGTATTACTAATTCTACTCATTCACATGCTACATCTACATCTTCTAGTTCACAGTTAAAAAGGTCAATGAATTAGATTCTATTTCTATTATGCAAGCACAAATATCTACTTTATCTAATAAGATAGATAACATGCATATAAGTAAAAATAACCCTTTGACATGCGAATCTTGTGAACAAACTATTAAACGTATCAATAGAAAAGTGGTGAACAAGTTTTTGGCACCTTTGCGGTTTGACATGTGAAAATTGTGGTCAAATAGGACACACAACTTTTGAGTGTAACTTTAACCCATGTGTAGGGGAGCAATTAAATTATGATCAAAGTTAAGGGAATTCTTATGGCAATAATGGGAATAACTATAGAAATTCTAATTGGAAATATAGTGATAATCAACAAAAGAATTGCCAGAGTACTGATAGAATAGGGTAGTTAACAAGTAAGATGGATAATTTTCTAGAGGGAGTTTGTAATAAGCAATTAGAGTCGGAAGAATGTCACAAAAAGTTAGAGAATAAGATGGATCAAATGTTTAAAAATCAATCATCTTTAATTCATAATTTGTAGATACAAGTTGGTCAATTAGCGAGTGTTATTCCATCTAGAGGAAAAGGCCATTTGCCTAGTAACACAGAGGGAAATCCTAAGGAAAATGTGCATATTATAGCCCTTCGTAGTGGTAAATTACTTGATGAACCAAATCATTCGGGTATGCTTGCTAATGATGTTGTTGAAGTACCAGATGGACATCCGAGTAAATCTGATAGCAATGTAGGAGTGGACAAATAACCTAATTCTGGAAAGGTTAATCCCCCTCAACCACCATCTCCACAAAGAATGAAGAAGAAGAATGAGGATTAACAGTTCATTGATTTCATCAACAAAATTAAAGGTCTGGAAATCAATCTTTCATTTATTGAAGCCATTACTCAGATTCCTAACTATGGTAAGTTTATCAAAGAAGTTTTATCTCGAAAATGTAGTTTAGAAGGAATATCAAAAGTATCTTTAACTAAAGATTGTAGTAAAATAATAACTGCTACAATGCCCACTAAACTAAAAGATCCTTGAAGTTTCAGAATTCTGTGCAAGCTTGGAAACATTTCTTTTCCAAAATGTTTATGTGATCTTGGGGCTAGTATAAGTCTTATGCCTTTATGGATCTTCAAAGAATTGAAGCTTGATGACGAAGTCAAAAGGATAAATATGGTTTTGCAGTTGGCTGACCAGCCTATTAAACATCCTTATGGCATAATAGAAGATGTGCTAGTTAAAGTGCATAAATTTATTTTCCCAACTGACTTTGTTGTGCTAGATTTTGCATATGATGAAAAGTGTCCTATAATTTTAGGAAGACCTTTTATACATACTAGCAAAGCATTGATAGATGTTTCAGAAGGCAAAATTAAATTAAGGATAGGGGACGATACTATTGAATTTAATATGGATAAAGCTGATAAATATCCTATGGATGAAGATATTTGCATGAAACTTGACTTGATTGATGCTTGCATCCAAGAGGTTGTTAAGCTAGATTTCATTCATGACTATGAAGTCAAGGGGTTGAAAAACTCCATTGATCCATAAATCTCTTATATTTTCCTAATATATATAGTATATTATAGAAGTTTATTTCTATTTTTAAAGTATTTTAAATTAGTGTAGTTTTTCAAATAAAATAAAAGAAAGAGGAGAAAATATTTTGGATTTTATCACATCGCGATCGCGAACAATATCGCGCTCGTGATCAGTTTGATTTAAACTCTCTGTTTCTGAGTAAGAGGAAGTCACGATCGTGACTTACTCTCGCGATCATGACCTGTGCGATCTGCACAGCAATTGTTGCTATAATAGCTATATTCTAACAGTTATATTTATAATATATCCATTGGAAAGGCAATGATTATCCTAATTTCCCTATAAATAACCTCTTTTCATGTGTTGTTTTCACAAAAACTCTTATTCTTAATCTCTAAACTCTCAAAAATCAAGTTTTCTCTATTCTCCAA
>CATIWQ010477959.1:0-28002 GCA_949673415.1 Euphorbia schlechtendalii | reverse complement strand
TATATATATATATATATATATATATATATATATATATATATATATATATATATATATATATATATATATAAACATGGTCTGGTTGGTGAAAATATAAAGGTTTAAGTTATCTACACCCCCTGAACTTGTTTAAAAAGAGCTGTTACCACCCTGAACTATGAAATGTAACAGATAGTCCCCTGTACTTGTCTAAAATACGTCACTTTACCTCTTGTAAAAATATTGGCTTTAAGAACAAGAAGATGAAAACGACGGGTCAAGAATCGATAAAATATTATGATTAATTGAAAAAAATATTTAGAATAGAGATGAAGTTTTGAAGAAGACGAAGAACATGTATTAGAGATTTTGAATTGTAAGAATTAGAATGTTATGGATTTTTTTATTCATTATCTATTCCACCAACATACTTCATGAGCGTGTGTATTTTGATGGTCATCCACATAGCAAGTCAGGTCAACACAAGGGAGTAAAGTGACGTGCTTTAAACAAGCATGGGAACTATCTGTCACAACTTAAAAATTCAGAGTAACAACAACCTTACGAGGTAGATGCATTAAATAAATGAAACTAACTGAAATAAAAACAAGCAAATAGAGACACTGTCAACATCAAAGGAGGAGAAAAATAAATTAATGGCTATTCATTTGCAAGACTGCCGAAATCGCAGATTTGTTATTGGCTGCTTTCACTGCGCAGTATACTTTGGTGAGCCGTGATCCAACCAATTACGAGCTTCTTTGACTCTGCCCAAAACTTTGCTGTTAAATCTCAAGCCTCAACGTGTCCCCTCCTTATAAAACCTCATGCATTCCCTCATCAATTCTTCTGTTTCTATCTTAATTCCAGGTTGTTCTTTCTCCCTTTCTCAGCTCCTTACTTTACTGTGATTTTTATACTTCTTTGACTTTTTCTTGGCTTTCTGTTTGGTTCCTTTTTGTTATGCTTATCAATTCAGCTTTCTGTACTTTTCCGATTACAGTTTCTGCTGTTAGGTAATTGTTCTTCTGCGTTCCTTCGCAGGATTTGATTTAGCTTTTTAAAGAAGGTGGACATGGCTTCCAGAAATGGGAATTATTGGACTCTTAATGGCTTTTTAATGGCTTTTATTGACCTTGCTATTGTATATACCTTGCTATGTGGTTCTGCTTTTGCATTTATCTGTTCAAAGTTGTTGAGTTTTTTAGGAATTAATCTGCCGTGTCCATGTTGCGGGTTTTTTGGGTATCAAAACTATGATTTGTGCTGGCATAAACTGCTAATTGATTGGCCAAGTAGAAAGATCATGGCTGTTGGCGATCTAATCAAGAGCAGATTCCCTTTCGAGTCTATTATGTTTGAGCATGATTCAAAAAATATGCATTTGGAAGGAGATGGAAATAGGAAATTTGCAAAAGGAATCTCTGAATTCGAGAGCGAAGCATGTTCTACACCGCTTTCAGGCCCAACACCGTGTGAATCTATAGATAGTGAAAGTGGGTGTGAAGCCAAGGGTAAGAATATGAACCAGAAGATTAAGCCTGGGATTAGGCCGCGAAAGAGAGCTGCTCTTGGATATGGGGAAAACCTCCCTAATTTGTCTATTAATAGCTCAGATTCTGTTGGTGTAGCTGTTCTTCAACCTTTTTATGGTTGCAGCGGTTTAATAAGAACATTCAGTGAAAGCTTGGATGCTGAGAATGCCAAAGACGATGGTTTGTCCGGTGAGTATTTTTCGTCTGTTACTATGTTTCTTATATAAAACTTGCTATTAATGATTTGTGATCTATGTTTCTGCCGCATCATGTGTTTTGTTGTATAGCTATTCTTGTGTTATTTCTGTCAACTACACGGTTGCCATATTGAGCATCTTTTTGTGATATCTTCTATATTTATCTGATTAATATCTATCTTTTTGAACCCCGAGGGTGTGGTCTAGTGGTAGGGATTAGTTCATCCTTAAGCATCCACCAGGATTGAATTCTGAGGATGTATATGGAGCAACCTAAAATCTTGGGGTCAGTTACGCAAATTGGCGATCGAGGATTAAGCTGGATGTGGACATGGCTAAAAGGTTTCGGTGCCACCCACAATTGAGACTCATCCAGGACCACCTTGTGGTGAAAATAAAGAAATATCTATATTTTTGGATTTTCATGTGACTGGGAAATTTTAATCAGAAGAATTGTGCTTTTTCTATAGGAAACTTTCACCTCAAAAAAATTCTGAGAGGGAGTTAAATTATTGATCCTATATTGGGTTCTTATGAAACTTGAAGCTATTATTTCACATTTGTCAAAACTTTCTACCAAAATACAATCTGATAATCTGTAGTGAGGTGATCAAAATTGCTCCCATATCTGTGGTTGTTTAGAATTCCAATGACATCATAAAAAGCGTAAAAAAACTGATAGGAATCTTTATATTAGAATTCCAATGACATCATAAAAAGCGTAAAAAAACTGATAAGAATCGTTATATGTTGATATTTCTGCAGGTAAACCTATAGATGGCAATGCTGCAAATATGATCCAAGTGTTGAAACATGCACTTGAAGAAGAAAAAGCTGCACGTGCAATGCTTTACCAGGAATTGGAGAAAGAGAGGGCCGCTGCAGCATCCGCAGCTGATGAAGCCATGGCCATGATATCGCGCTTGCAAGAAGACAAGGCGTCGATCGAAATGGAAGCAAGGCAGTACCACAGAGTGATTGAGGAAAAATGTAACCACGACGAAGAAGAGATGAAAATTCTGAAAGAGATGCTTGTTAGGAGAGAAAAAGAGATTCATTTTCTGGAGAAGGAAGTCGAAGCTTACGAGGACATAAACTTTTTAGGAAATTGCCAGGTGGAAAGTGAGCTTTCGAATTCCATTGATTATTCGAATGCGAATCCACCAGTGAAGCCTCTCGAAATCGAGTACCACAAGGAATCGATTGTTTACGACGTTCATGTTATTGACGATAAAGGTGTGCTGTTCGAGGAAGATCATGAAAAGGAAAATGCGTTGGAGAATGCTAGATATGATCGTGCTGGTGAAAGGTTGAAAATGGACAACGAAGTTGAATGGCTTCAAGAAAGGCTGAGATTAGTGCAGGAGGAAAAGGAGAAGATCGCTTTCTGTGAAGAGCACGGTGAAAGGGTAAATGCGGAATTGAAACTTGTGAAGGAAATGGTGAGCCATCTCGGAGAAACGAAAAAGCGCAGATTCTAACTTCTAGGTGTGTTTTATAGTTCACTTCACTGCTATAGTTTTCCCTTTTTCTCACTATTTATTATACTCTCAAGCCTTATTGTCTGGTTTTTCTTGTTTAACTAGGCTACTCGCATAAGATATTCGACTCATCTCAGGAGGAAAAAAGTTGACTTTACTACAGATAGCAGACTATCAGTTTAAGAAGAGGTGAGCAAAACAAGATTGCATTTTTAGCTGCTAAAAATACATATACATATGTGTGTGCATTAACCTTATTGGATTTGGATTCTTTAAATTTGTGAGGTGGTAAAGTTGTAAATTTCGGTTAATCTCAACAATTCATCCAGTTTTAATGGTTGAGATTGAATTTTAGTTGTCTGTGGGAATTCACGGTGAGATTAAATCTCAATCATTGAAACTAGATGAAAGGTGGTTATTGATTAAAATTTACGTCTTTATCAAAGTTAAAATTTAGAGAAACCATTTCCGAAACTTTTACTTAGCAAGTTAGCATTTTTGCTAATGCTTCAAAAGGTGAAAAAAAACACCTTGCAAAATTGTAAATTTCTGTGAACTCTCTGATCAGAACTAAATTTTTCTCCATTTACAGGTGAGCTTGACGAAAAGGCACAGGCGAGATCATCATAAAAAGACTTCTGTAAGAAATTAAATCATTATGTACAAAAATTAGCCTTTTATTTATGTTTGCCTCGTAATTCTGATAGATGAATGACCAATTTCTGTATCTGTGCATATTAATCTGTAAATACGTTCTTTTCGAAATCCAACATTCTTAGCGTTTGATGTTTGAGAGAAAAAACAAAAAAATGTTGCTTGTATATCTGCAAATTGTATTTGAAATAAAAGTGGTCCTTTATTGTATGGTATAGGTCAAGAGCAACTTGGCTTGTTTTCTATGTTTTTTCCTTCTCCCACCAATTTTGGGACAATGACAGTTTGTTCACCAACGATGCATATATTCTTTTCACAATTGATCTTAATTAAAATATTGTATTGTCTATTATGCACTTATAAAAATATATTTCTAGAACTTTACAAATAAACAATGGCAAAATCTATTATAACCCCTTAACTTGTCAAATAAAAGGTGGTTGACATCCGTAAAATTATTGGATATTTCACTCAACTTGATAAAAATGAACAACTTAACTCCTTCAATGTTATATGTTAAAATCTTGTTTATTTGACTTATCAAATATATTATTTTTCTAATTATTTTATTTTCAATCAAAAGTTGACATGTAGCATTGAGTGAGTAAACTAGTGCATTCTTGGCAGTTCAGGGGATTGATTGAACTTTTAAAAGTTAAGGGTGACATTCAGTTTTTGTTTCCAAATTTAGGAGAGTGTTTTTTGCATGAACAATTAAATTAATGGAATAAGTTAGTCTACTATTTAAATTTCAAAAGCATATTATTTTGTTTTCTGGTTTTGTTTATCATTTGAATAGAGTAAAAGTATGTTAATTCGTTGTTGATAGATTATTTCTGTGGTGCTTTTTTTTAATTTCGGAAACTTCGTAAATGATTATGTAATGTTTTAAAAGAATGAGAGATACTAATAATCTTGATTCTTAGTTTTCTTAGTTTTACTCATTGGTTGTGTGCAAGCACGTGGTTGAAAAGTTATTTAAATTTCAAAATATGGAATTTTCTCCTCTTGACTGTGTTGCAATTGCCATCATGGAATTGGCTTGTTAGATTGAATTTTCATGTTATTTGCTAATACATTTGATTCTAAATTAACAATCCTTGTTTATAAAATTATGTGAAAGGAACCTTGTGTTTGACAGAAAAAAGTCTGAAAACCTTGATTAACTTAATATGGGCCATTGAATAACTGACTTCTACTTATACAACATACTGGTTTCATTTGAAATCAAAATTTTGAATTTTTTTTTATTGGAACTATATTTATTTGATGGCATATGTATACTTGATGGCATAATAAGTAATTAGTGGTATAACTAACAATTTAAAAAACTAATTATATATAATAATAATAATAATATGAAATGATTTTATTATTATTAAACTTTTGCACATAATACAATTTAAAAGCTAGTTGCTAATCTTTAATTTGAGGTAGTTACTCTAAGTTCAGTTGGAAATTCAATCTTGAATATGATTTTTGAAAAATCTCACTACTACAAGTTTTACACACTGTTTTAACAGTCTTCACCTATGCATTATTTTAAGGATCAACACTGCCTAGTATCTAAACTTTACTGATTAGCGTCTAAGTCCGCCTAGATCCCGATTAATCCTCGTCTAGGTCTCAATTCATCTTCGGCTACCCGACTAGCGCCCAGTATTTTTTAAAACACTAAGCGCTTTTTAAAACACTAACTTTTATGTAACAATAACTTAACAATTTGATAAACAATGGTGTACAAAACTAACCGTCAGTATAACTCTACATTTTATCTTCGGATCAAAAGTCTTCATCATCAAATTTCTTATTTTAATTGTACTAAAGACGCATGATTATAAAATATTATATAAATTCTAATTACACGATTAAGGGTTGGAGAAAATCGAACCAACAACATAAAGAATTTATTTACGTCATGCCACATGACTATTACTCACTAAAATTTAAGAATTCATATTTACTATGTTTTTAAACAATATTTATTATTTTGCCAATTTATATATGAAATTACATTTAATAAATTTTTGAAAAAGAAATTTGAAGAAATTTGTTCAATAGAAGTTACTTTAAATGGAAAAAAATCCCCATCATCCAATGTGTGATTCGAACCTAAAATTTAATATTAATCACCAGATTAAGATATTAATCATAAAATTTTGCACTCAATACAAACATAAATAAAATAAGTAAATAGTAATTTCCAAACTACTACAAAACATAAAATGCAATTTTTTGAAAAATCTAGAATCCGTGCAAAATTAATTGCCCTAATCAAGTTTCTAACAATTTTTGCGAAGTCAAAACAAATAATAAAGAAACTTTGCTTCCTTAAATGCGTACGCGCAGCGTAATCAGCGAAAAGACGGCACCCAACCTCCCCGAACCGTTATCAAACGGCTAATTGGGCGACGAGCCGACGACCACCCCTACCCGCCTCGAGGACGAACAAAAACCGCGCAATTATATTCTGAAGCGCCATACCGGAACGGTCGCCGGGGGACGGCGTTACGCAACGGGAGCAGCATACTATTTGTCCCGAGGGGCATTTAAAAACGCTCTTGATAACGACATGCCTTTTGTTCTCGTTACCTGAAAGCAACCTCACCAGCTGCGTTCTTCAATCTTCAGTTAGTACCAATATTCTATTCCATTTTGCTTTCCAAAGGGAAATCCAAGAGAGATTAATTAAACGTATTTTGAAAGCAATTTCATTTGTTACAGATAGAAAGAGGTAAAGCGTCCCTGTTTATTGTTATTTATTAATTTATTCCCATAAAGCATTGGATTTGCTCTGGCGTCACTCCGTTACACGTGTCTGTGTATATATATATATATATGTATATGTATATGAATGTCTATGGAAACAGTGCTAATTTTAATACTAATTAGCGTGAATTCGATTTTTTGGAATAGGTATTGATTCGATCAAATAATGTAGTTTCGCGCATTTCTTATTTTTTATTTTTTAATTTGCGAGCTTCGTTTTGGATCTGGTTTCTTATTCCAATTCATGCCTCTTGCGATTTTTTTTTTGTCAATTTCGTATGATTTTTTTCGGTGAATTTCGTTATTTTTTTATGGGGAGATTCGTGAGATCTGTTGGGTGTTTGTTTTTTTTACTGTTTTATCTATATCTGATCTCTTATTTGTTGTTTGAACAGATTTAATCAGAATTCTGTTCATATTCGGCGTTAAACAAGAATGCCAGGTAAAATTAAGGAGAAACCTGTTCAAAATTGAGCTGAGCTAAATGTGATTTGTTTTTCTTGGTGTAACCTGTTTGTTTTGTTTTTTAGAGGGGGAAATTTTGATTGAGGAGAATGCGAGGATCAATGGTGTTGATCTGGAGACTTCTGAGGATGATAAACTGAGAAGAAAGCCCAGATCTTTTAAGAAAAAGGCAATGAGCGCATCGACAAGGCTTACACATAGTCTCAAGAAGCGAGGCAGGCGGGTGGCTGATTGCCGGTTTGGGTCTATTTCAATCAATGATGTTCGGGATGCTAAGGAGGAAGCTGCTGTCAATGCTTTTCGCCAAACATTGATTGCAAAGGATCTGCTTCCGCCCCGCCATGACGATTATCATACTTTATTGAGGTGACTCAATTGCTTACTTCATGTAGTATATATGATTTCTGACTCTTTTATTCAAATGCTGAACAGCTTAGTTGTTGTTCTTACATTCTCAGAACTCTAGTTTGTTTATTCAATCATTTAAGGGTACAGCTGTAGGAAAATATATGAATTTTGACACTGAACATAGTATTTGGAGTGCAAGAATTTGGTTATGTTGATATGGCAGTAACCAATATTGCAACCCAGTACTATATTTAATGAGAAAAAATTGAGTACCATATTTTGAGCGATCAGCTTGAGCATTTTTGTTAAATGCATCTTATATCTGCATGCACAGGAAAATGGTTGAAGCTAGAATAGAATTTTGAGAATCAATTGGGGCTCGAACAACTTAATTTTTCTGAGATTTGGTAACAGAGAGGCTACCACTGAAGTATAATCTGAACATCAGAGGAGCTTGCATATAAAAAATAAAACTGGGATGTAATGTGTGACATTAAACTTTGAAACTTCCTCCAACACATGCAATTGTAGTTATAAAAATAAAAATGAAATTGTCTTTTAAGTGTTGCTATTATTCTTAAGATTCTGAGAGATTCCAGATAATAGGCTGAAATTAGTCATAGACTTGTTGCTAAATATCCGTTTTACTCTGATAAACTAAAGCTGTACAGAATAGTAAGAACTGGATCCACATCATTGCAGGTTTCTAAAGGCGAGAAAGTTTGACCCGGATAAAACTCTCTTGATGTGGTCAGAAATGCTCAACTGGAGGAAAGATAACAGCATAGATACTATCATACAGGTGAAATTGTTATGTCAATTTTTTAATCACTGTAGAATAATTTGATTATTCAGAAATTATTAACGTTGTTGGCTGCTGCTGAAACTTCTTTTTACTTAGCTGTAATATAACTTTTTCTTACTAACACAATGTTGCTTGGTTAGGATTTTGTATATGATGAATGTGAAGAAGTACAGTGTTATTATCCTCATGGTTACCATGGTGTAGATAAAGAAGGTCGACCTGTTTATATTGAAAGACTTGGAAAAATTGAACCAAGCAAGTTAATGAGTGTGACCACAATGGATCGGTTCTTAAGATATCATGTTCAGGGATTTGAGAAGATGTTTGCTGAGAAATTTCCTGCATGCTCAATTGCAGCCAAGAGGCATATAGATTCTACCATAACAATATTGGATGTGCATGGCCTGGTAATTGCAGAGACTGTACTAATTATTTTTCTCCAATTATGTATGCGAAATGTCTTTTACTTATGTGTTGTTCCTTGATATTTGATTGGTTATGCAGAACTGGATGAGCTTTGGGAAGGTTGCACATGATCTGGTTATGCGAATGCAGAAAATTGATGGTGACAACTATCCTGAGGTTGATTAATTATAAGTAAAATTAGCAGAAAAGTTCCCAGGTTATTGTTATATTAATCTTTGGATCACTTATGATATGTTATCTACAGACATTACATCAGATGTTCATTGTTAATGCTGGTAGTGGATTCAAACTGCTATGGAACACAGCCAAAGGCTTTCTGGATCCCAAGACTACTTCAAAGATAAATGTATTTAAGATTTTATTTGAGCTTCTCTTATCATGAAAATTCAGATAGCGTACATAAATCATTCTGATATGGATTTCAGGTTTTGGGCAATAAATTCCAAAACAAGCTGTTTGAATTTATAGAATCAAGGTTTGAAAATTACTTCCTATTGATGCCATATTTTTAACATAGCAGAGATATATTCTAACTCATGCTGCAAACTCTTTTGGCGATTTCATCATGCAAACAGCCAATTGCCCGAATTTCTTGGTGGATCTTGTTCGTGCCCAAATGAAGGTGGTTGTCTTAGATCTGACAAGGGGCCCTGGAATGACCCAGAGTTGATGAAAGTATGATCCGTGTCAGTGTCAAGCAAATTATGAACGTTTGAGATAACATTTCTGAAGTTCAATTGCTCATCAGTGAACTAATGTCATCAACATTATTTGCAGATGGTACATGCTAGAGAAGCAATGTATTTGAGGAAAATAAAAAATTCAGATGATGAAGATGATGATGATAAAGAAATGAAGTTCTTTGCCTCTAAGGTGAATTGCAAAGCAACTATTCTTAGTTCACTTAATTTTCTCGGTAAGTATGGATTCTTGATAATTGTTTATGCAGGTTTCAAGAAGTGAAATATCCTCAGCTGACTTGGATTCAGGTATTAAGCCAAACACTTCAAGCTTCACTGAGCAAATGCCACTTTCTAATGAAGTAAGTTTCCAGGAGTTTTTTTCTTTAGTTTCTTGAGTGTCAAAATCATCCTATCTTTATTTTACATATTTTAATTAAAATTTTTTTATTAAAGATAGTTTATTGTTGTTATATCCTGAACTACCTTGATATACTTGAAGCTAGTTGTTCTCTGTTTTTCTCTTCAATTAATTGAAGAAACTGACATCAGAGTGTCATCCAATTGTTAAATAAGTCTTTCAATCAATTTTATGACTGGAATGCGTGATTTTAAAGTAATCTATTCTATATGCTATCCCTTCCCTGTACAATCTAGAGATAAAGGTATTGAGGTGAAGGAATTAGTAATTGAAATCTATAACTTACGGAATCCTAGCACTATAGTTTGGAAAATCAAACCAATAAAGTTTTAATGTTAATTTAACCGACATCAATGTTTGTTTGCTAGCAAAATATGACATTATAGAAGTGAGATGAATCATGAGCTAAAAAGAACATGAATTCGATATATACGTGATAATTGAGAGGAGAACTTAAGTTTGATATTTTCTTAAACATCAGCTCTGCTGGACTGGGATAACGAGCTTTAGTATTGTAGTCATATTGCTTTTCTTGGAACTCTTGATATCTCGATTGGCAAAGATATGGTAACTATGGAATGCAAGTTGCTAATAGACTACTGAAGCACTGAACTGTAATATTTTTGGAGTTGTTTGGTTTTTCTAAGGTATTTTGTTGTTTCTTATTCAAACTTTTAAATGAGAAGCTTAATAGTTTATATTAGAAAATTGACCTGGAAGATGATGCCATTTGTACTGTGATAAGAAATGTTTTATTAATTATTGAAGTTGTGCTGATTAGTGGATTGACGTACTGATGCTACTCCTTTACTTGGATTGTTAACTTTATTACTTCAGTATGTTCAACTGACTCATCATTTTAGTGCATAAATGTGGCACATAATGTGTTTGTGTATTTTGTAGGTAAGGGTGGGTGATTCAACTTCTATTTGCAACCTAGTTGAACATGTTTCTGCTAGGGGTGAAGATTCTAGTTCACCTAGTAAGTGACCTGACAATTAAATTCTTAGTTAAAACTCTCTTGGTTCTCATTGAATGAAGAAACCATTATAATTTGTTTTGTGGTTCTTTAAATTTCATTTAAATCTTATTTTGGATCTACTTACTGTTAATTTTAGTATACCAATGGTTTGGCATGTTTACACAGAAAAACACTTGCCCTTTTATCTGGGCACTATTTACACGTGCGACATAACCACAGAGACCCGGGGAATAATTTACATAGTGAAACTTGGCAATTTTCGCCCTTCCAAGTTCCGCCAATGCATTATTCGGGCATATGAACCCAGTTGTATCTCTAGTTTGTGCTTGAATTTTAAAAATTTACCCAAGTTTGGTTGCTTTATTCTTTGTATTCCATCCACACTGCTTTGGGAGAAGAAAATAATGCATTTCTCTGTTGAATCATCTCACGTCTCCTGTACTTGATGCTTAAACGGGGAACAAGTTCTTAAGAATCAAGTGTTTTTTAATTTATGATGTATTTTGTTGTGTTTTCTGCTAGTCACCTCTTTGCTTTATCATGAGAATCATTTTTATTATGGAATTATAATCGTAACTAATGTTGATGTTCTTATTTCGGAATTCGCTCAGCCATTTCTAACAAGCTAGTTAATTCGGTTTAATTCTTGCGGCCTTTCCTGACCTGATACATTGTGCAGATGATTCAACCGATAATACCAACGCCAGAATGCAGCAGGAGAAGCTCATTCCCCAAATGTTGAGTTCTGTTTGTTACTTCATGTTGAAATTGTTAGCATGGGCATTTCTTCTCGTTCCGGGATTGGGGAGATATCTTGTAGCACAAGGCAGACATAGACAATTGCCTGAACCTCACAGCTTAGCATTGGCAGAATCAAGTCCTCAAGAGGAAATAAGAGAGGAGTCGCTCGACCCATGCTGGCAGAGGCTGGAGCATTTAGAAACAATGATAGATGAGCTGGCTAATAAGCCTAACAATATTCCTCCCGAGAAGGAGGGCATGCTTCTCGAGTCCCTTAGTAGGATTCGGTGTATAGAGCATGATCTACAGAAGACAAAGAAGGTATTGTAGTCATAGTTTCCACAGTAGATGACTTCTAGTCCACTTTTTTGTTGTAGTTTGCTGTGGAAACTTAAACCTAAGCTTTCGTTGTGCAGGCGCTACTTGCAACTGCATCGAAACAGGTGGAGCTTGCTGAGACCCTAGAAACTCTTAAAGAACACGCCTTAACTGTAAGTTCTTGGCTTTTTTTTATTCATCTCTTTGTAGCTGTCAGTGTATCTCAAGGTGTTCATTCATAATTCATAACCTATAGGAGGAAAAGTATTCATAGCTGTTACCTTCTTAATAACTGAAGTGTTGCCAATATTGGTCCATGCTGTGGAAGTTTTGTGTTTCGGTTATGTTTTAGTATATCTTCTCTTCAATTGCATTAATGGTGTGTTTGGAAACAAATCCCACAATTGAATTGAATTCACTTGAGAGAATTCAATCGAATTAATTTTTCAAATTGGAAACTTCATTTATATTAAAGAATTCAATTGATTGTTATATTTAACATTTTTTTCAAAATAATTTATACAAGTATTTTGACTCCTTTAACTAAAAGCATATGAGAAGGTAAAATGGTAAAAATAATATTCAAATGCATTACTTAAATGATACCCTATAAAATCCTGCAACTTTTTGCAAGATTTCGATTCCTTGAATTCAAAAGAATTCAAATCACACTATAAATATTTGTTTGGTTCCAAACAAGGGAATTTGACAAAGTGAATTCAATTGAATTGAAATCTTTCAAAATGGACCTTTCCAAACACAGCCTAAACTTTTGTTCAACTAAATAATTTTGATGATGAGTAGTAGAGACTATAGTTGAAAACTGACATCTCACAATCCTTTGCCACTTACAGGGTATGAACTCTTGTTGGCCAAGAAACTGCAGATCTTTCCCTGCAGAAAAATGAGGCGTATTGCCTTAGAGAAACATCTCAACGAACATTTTCATTGTACCATGCTTAGTGATTATGCAGAATTATTAGTTAAGTCAGCAGATTTAACTGGAGATACCATTCTAGGTAAGTATCGTTTCGATTATTTTTTTCTTTCTCCAGAGGCGTTAGCTCATTTTCGATTTCTTTTCTTCAGGTTCTTATAATACAAAGGAAAATCATACGATACAGCGTTCCACACTCCTATAGATACACAAAGAAGGAAAAAATAGGACATACGTGTGCAACATTTTTCGTGTTGGTGTACATAGTTGATAGCATGATTATTTGTTTTTGTCGGATTAACAAAAAATGTAGCCATGGATGCTCATACCAAAATGCTAGGGGGAACCAAAACATTTTTCAAACAAGGCTGTTATTGTGTGCAACTTAATGCTCCAAAATGAAAATTGGTTCAGTAGTTATGATTTACAGTGCCCAATGATTTATGTTTTTGCTTCGTTGGAGAAGTTTTGTCCAATAAAAGGATCCATTCCTCTCCAGTTAACTTTTGGTTATGTCTGTTATTATTTCCAACTGGCTATGATCTTGAGAGCATTCATTTGTAAACAGAAGGCGCCTTCCTAGTTTATGTGTGTTAGGTAATCCCAAATCTCAGTGTTTTAAAATGTGGATAAGGTCGTGGGGCTTTTAGGAACACCGTCACGATATTATATAATCGGGTGGTCCAGGTGTAAAGTGTTGTTACATTAACTTTTAATTTTATTATATAAAAATATATGTGTTAATTAAATTTATTATTCTAATTCATTAGTGCTGATTAATCCTCGTTTAAATCCTCTGGAGATTCTAGCAGTCCGATTAGCGTCTAATGTCTTTTAAAACATTACAAAATCTTGATCTTGTCCCCAATGATAAGAGGTGCAACTCTCTCTGGATTTTGGATACAAACACTTTCAAATTCTAATTCCCCGTCTAATATGCTTTAGGGTATACTTGAAAAAACATGTCATGTGATTTGACTGTTTTGTAAAAAAGTCGTGAATTTTTTTTGTAAAAGGATACCCATGGTTTCAAATTTTAACAAACAAACATGATTTCCATTTGAAAATTACGTAATAAAAAAGGCTTATCTTTTATATTTTGAATTGAAAATTTACAACTTAATTAATAAAATAAATTTTAAAAAGGGGTGCGGATTGGGCTTGGTCGGACTTTGCATAAAATTCATTAACCAAAGCTTCGTTTGGCTCACACTTTAAAACTTCATGCTCGGCAAGGCTCGAGCTGGGTTTATAAGATTATTCCAAAACCCGACTCATGACTCGTACTAGTTTTTTCTTTTAAATTATTAACTAGATATATATAAAAAAAAGAAAAAAATTATATAAATCTTACATAAATTAAATTTCTATTAAATTATTCTTTTTTTTTATGAATTATTCTATTTGAAAATTCAAAGTAATTATTAAACATAGGTGTAGTAAATCTTATTTTATTTCTTATCACCATTAGATCAATTTTTACATCATTGATCCACCGGTGGTAAGAGGCAAAATAACAAAGATTTTGTTTTTGACAGAATCAACATAAATCTACCATTAAACATAATATATATTTTTATATATAATAATATATAATTAATAGGGTCGGGCTTGAGTATTATACATAAACCAAACCCGATCCATAAAGTATTGGGCTTCAACGAGTTAGGGTTCAAACTGATTTTTTTAAAAATTGAGTGTCCAAGATCGATCCATAAGAGCGGGTTTGGGCCGGCTTGGCCCATTCTAAAATATAACAAACAAATTCGGATGGGCTTAAAATGGGCCTTAATGAGGCCCAAATTTAAAACACAACTCGACCGGGCTCGTATTATTTCCGGTTCCACTCAGCTGCCAGAATAAACTATAAATTTCAATTGGCCAAATCGCCACCGCCAAAATCCAAAATTATAAGTAAAAACCAAAACCCTAACTCCTCTCAGTGCTACAATGGCTACCCCATCCCCATCCCCCTCACCACCACCGCCGGAATCAGCATCGCCTTCAAACCCTACACCTCTCACAGCCAAGAAACCCCAACCTGTCCCCTGGACTCACCAAGAGACTACTCACTTAATCCAAGCCTACCAGGAAAAATGGTACTCCGTCAAACGCGGACAACTCAAGGCCAACAAGTGGGAAGAAGTGGCCGTAACCGTCGCCGCCCGCTGTGGCTACGACTACAATCACCCGGTGAAATCCGTCATTCAGTGCCGTCACAAGATGGAGAAGCTCCGGAAACGGTTCCGCGAAGAGAAGCGGCGGGTGTCGCTCGCTGGCGCCTCTTTCTGGCAGTATTACGATCTAATGGAATCGTTGGAACGCGGCCCTATGCCAATCTCTGCAAGACCTTTGGCTTTGGTAGCGCCTAATGCGGCTGAAGATGAAGAAACTGAAGAAGATCTTGGAATCGAATTGGATGAAGACGAAGAGGAGGAAGAAGAAGAAGAGAGAGACACAGAATACGAATATAGAAACAAATCGCGGAGCATTAATTATATACTTCGAAAGCCTACCGTTGTGAATAGATTTGCAGACTCTAAATTTGTGACGGGGAAGAGAAAGCGGGAGGAAGAAACGGAAGAAGGAGAGATGGAAATGAGAATAGCGGGGGAAATTAGGGGGTTTACGGAGAGAATGATGGGAATGGAGAAGAAGAAAATGGAGGTGATGAAGGAGACAGAGAAGTGGAGAATTGAAATGGAGAATAAGAGGATTGAAATGATTCTTGATTCTCAGAGGAAACTTGTAGGTATGATTTCTGCTGCTTTCAATTCTTCAGGATGAAGGCAAGATAAATACTTGATTTTTTTTTTTTTCAAAATCCCATACAGAAATTTCTGTATATAATCCACGACTGGAACTTGCAAGATTTTTTTCATTGGAATTACTTGTTTGGTTTTCTTTTTGTAACATTTACACGTATTCTATGAAATACTATTGTTCGAGTCTTAGTTATAGTTAAGGCTCATGTTCTCTAACTTAGAGGGCATTTGCTGCATTGTAATTCAGGATGTAATTTGCGAATTACAATACAATTAAATTCGTGCTAAAATGCCATAATTTATTCATAGTGTGTAATATGATGTTGCATTAAGAGAGGAATTCTCGAAGAAACACTCGGTTTAAGGATGGGTTAACTAAAATTGAACACTCAATGGTTCGGTGTAGATTACGTGCTGCTGCTGGAGGCTTACTTTGGGATGACAATGGAATCTGGATTTCGAGTTATGATCGAAATATGGTACTTCCCATTAATGGCCTTGGTATTGCTTGGAGTAAAGGGTTCGAGAAAGTGATTGTCGAAGTTGTCAGAATGGAAGACATTATAAGGACGATGCGAATATCAACGACATAAAGATTTAGGCACTCCCATAAGTCTAGAGATTTTAATGCTATAACTATTTTAAGGTTATATGCTGCATAGCCTCCTTGAGGCTTCCAAATATTCAAATATACAGTGCCTTAATGTATAACTATTAACTAACTCAATGGCTGAGCAAATTTTAGATTTTTATATAAAACACAGCAAACAGTTTAAAAACAAATAAGCTAGACTATCAGCATTAATCGATTTTCACCGCCTTATGTTGAGTTATATTTCGATATTATATAAGCTCGTCAGAACTTTCTATAGATGTAGTTTTTAAGAGATAAAAATTCAAACATATGAATGAACAAAATTTGAAGAATAATGCATAAATGATTATAGATTGAAAGTTGCCACAAGTCATTCGGTTTTAGCTTATAAAATCACTTATTAAATATGAATTCACATTGAAATAAATTTAATTCAATTAATTTCAATCAAGCTAAGTTCAATTTAATTTCAGGAAGAGAACAGGGCCCGAGTCTAGCACTGTCCAGACCCACTTAAAGTAAATTTGCATAATCTGCAATTTATCAAATGTCTACGTAGAAATTTGAAACATACAGCAAGTGGCTGAAGAACATAGGAAATTTCTGAAATCATAAGAGCCACGGTCCATGTGTTTATCAGACAACCCATAGCAAATCAAACATAATGACAAGAACCCGGGATAGAAAACAAGTACACGAAACTAAAACAACAATCATCATACCAAAAAAAGACCATAAAAAAAAAATAATCATTCAAAGAATTCACTCCAAAACTATGTTTCCTTTTTCGGTCATACCACCACAGAATACTTACCCCTCTACTCAAGTCATTCAATGGTGCCTTGTAACAAATCTTTGACATTAAAAAAGAAAATTCCACAACCAGATTGAACCTCACAATTTCAAGTATTCTGTACTTAGACATATACAGTTAGCCACAAGATATTGCAGATTAGATGCAAGTAGCAAGCAATAATCAATTGGGTGGAGATGGCAATGATAGATATAGATAGATTAAAGCTGGATTAAGTGTATAGTATACACCAGAGAGAGAGAGAGAGATTGTATTCACAAAATTTGGAAAGGCTTTTGCCCATAACAATGATTAGATGCCAACATTAACTGCAAGTCTAACAAATACCTACCGAGGCACAAACTGGAACAGAAGATGCCCCTCAAAACGTGGGGGAAATGTACAAGAAATACGGACAGATGAGACCCTGTACACATCTATATCTGTCTCCATCTTACCCGAAACCCCTACAAGTGGTAATATACATGATCCCCCCCCCCCCCCCCCCCCCCCCATATTTTAATATAAAAATTAAAAAAAATGGTCCGAAGAAGACTATTCAGTCAATTTTTAACAAAACCTGCAATAAAAATCAGCACCTCTTTCCGTTTCCTTGTGGGGAACAATCGGCCTCATCTGCATTAGATTCAAGAAGTATCCATTTATTTCTCCATTTGAATAGTTTTTAGTCATTTGATTTGCTAACGAAGATAAAACGTCTTGAGAAATCAAACCAAGCCTAGAAAGTGTGTTAAAGGAAAGGCTTAATCACTTGTCAGATAAATCATGTATAGTAAAGAAATATTCATCCTTGAGGAGTTTAGGAGAACATGTAAACACATGCCATATGTATTCATTAACTAAAGTTAAATAGGAAAAGATGGTAGTTTTACCTGTACATTGCTGCGACGTGGGCATGCAAACCCAAGCCTTTGCAGCACCGACTGCTTCTGGAACTGATCATTCCAATCGCTTGCATCACTCCAGCTGGGAATCGGTGGGCTTGATATGTAAACTGCCTTGCGCTGATTGAAGATGTGGCATATGCTGTTGTGGTGGTGACTGTTTTTCTGGTAGCTTCTGTTCTTGAGGTTGGAACAGAGGCTGTGATGGTGGCGGCGTTGATTGTGATAATTGTGGCTGATGTTGCTGCTGCCATTGTGTTGCAGCACTCGCTTGTTGAGCCATGTTTCCTGATAACTTCCTCTGCCCTAAACCCACATGGGCAGATGCCACTGCCTCATTCCCAGCCAAATTTGTACCCGATTGAGCGGTTGGATTTGTCATCGCAGAATCACAAGGAGGTTTCCACTGTGAAGCAGCAGACGAAACATTCGGTAGCTTATTCGTAGAATCATTACAACCTTGAGAAACTGGTGTCATTGTATTTGAGCCGGTCTTTGGAGCACTTACTGGATGTTTTTCTGAATCACCACCCTGATCACTTTGCGACTTGTTTTGCAGATTAGGATTCAACTGACGGTTCTGTTGAAGTATCATCCTCTGAACAGCTGGCTGACCAGGCAGTTTCTGTGTTGTTGGCTGCTGATGGTTGGAGGCAATGCTTGGTGGTGGAAGAGATGATCCATGACCAGACACCAATGAAACCTGACCTTGTGTGCTGCTATCAGAATGAGAAGGCATCGGCTGAATTTGTTTTGATGGTGGCTGAGAATGATTTGCGGATTGAGAAGTAGGCAATGGTTTCGAAGGTTGTACTGAGTTCACTCCAGTACCTGAATACAAGCCTTGACTTTGCATCTTGTCAGCATTTGGGTTACTTGGAGGCAAAGAAAGGCCATTTAAATTAGAATGATCAGCCACGTTCCCTCTTCCTACTCCCTTCAAAACTTTAGCTTGCTGGGGAGAATGTCGCTGCTGAGGATGGACCCTGCCAGATTGTTGAAACTGCTGAGGCTGCTGTGGTGGTCTAGGCCTTTGCTTTCCCACCTGATTTGTCAACCCACCTGCAACAGATGGCGAGTTTCGACTGATCCCTGGATGTGGCAAGGTATGTTTCTGCTGCTGCTGTTGAGCAGAGACAGGAGTCATTGGGGAAGATGGCTGAGGTGATGTTTGTGGCTGAATCTGAGAAGTATTAGGGAGTTGGGGCTGTGATGCGATCAAGACGCCAGAAGCAGCTAACTGCTGCTGCTGATGGATTCGCTGCTGCATTTGCCTATCTTTAGCCAAACGGATTGCATAAGCTTGCTGTGGTGAATGATTGGCACCCTGAAGATGAGATTGTTGTGGAGGTGGTATTTGCTGCTGCTGGGGATATCCCTGTACAGCTGGCGGCGTAGTCTGGTTACCAAATGGTGAGTTCAAGCCATTATAAGCAGGCGGCACCCCCTGGCTGGTCCCTCCCTGCGACACCTGCATTTGATGATCTGGCACCATCATTTTTCTTGGATGCTCCGAGTGATTCCCAGTGGACCCACTCTGTTGTGGAAATAAATACACATTTTTAGTTATGCCATACTGAATGAACGAATGTGTTGAGAAGTGTGTAACATAAGACTCAATAAATCGATTTATCCGCTTAATGAGTATTTAGTATTATATGTAGACAGAGAATACAACAATAGTAAAATGAAAACCAATCACTAGAAACCGTTGCATAAATATGACAGAGTGATGAATATGAAATTTGAAGTGAGAGTAACAGCATACTTGTCAACTTAAATATAATATTGAATTACACAAACACAATTCACTTACATTACAAATTTAGAAGAATATGACTTACCCGCACCATATGCATACCATCACGAGATCTCATCAACGAGTTCCCTTGACCAGAATTACTTCCAGACGGCATACTACTCGCAGGGCTTGGCATCCCAACCATACCAGCGGAACTCAGCATCGGTGATGAGGTCATTCCCTGAAAACCAGCTTGCCTTGGCAGTGACATGCTTCTGTTCATTCCAGGGATCATGTTTCCCCCTAGAACCATGCGAACACCTCGATCAGCCCCAGAAACAGGCAAGTTTGGTTGCTGAAGGTTTCTGTTGGATAACATTTGATTATAATGTAATCTCTGCTGCTCATCCATAGGTAAAGATGTTCTTGGAACACTATATCTACCATCCCTGACACAATCATGGCAGTAAAAATTAATAAGGCTTTGATGATAGCAATACCGAAAAGAATACACATATAAAAATAATAAATCATAAGGATAGCCACCTGTTAGGAGTATTAACTGGGCCAGATGGTGATGGACTACTGCCAATCACATAGCCAGGAGACGCCTGCAGAGATGAGTTTACCCCAGAAGTAGGAAGCAATCCAACCGTAGTTTGATTTGACATGGGTACACCATTAGCTTGAGAACTTGGATACCCACTGGGAAGAGTTTCTTGGCTTGAAGCAGTTGTATCACAGAGATCAAGAGGCCTATATCCACATTATCACATAGAATAAAGTCATTACATGAAGGTGTTGAAAGCTGCAAAGAAAAACATGAATACTTACGTCAAGACACCTCCATTTGGGCTTGTGGGTACTTGTTCCAGAGCAGCAAGATGAGAATTGTGAACTGGAACTATTTGTTTAGGATCCAGTTTATCATTCTTTATTTGACAAAAGAACACAGAAATTAGAGTCATAGAAGGATGATGTAGATGAAGAGAAAATAACAAAAATTAAATGTTCAAGCATCTGTCTAACAAAAGAAGTAAACATAATAACTGTTTGTTTATTTAATTAAATTTGAAATAGTAATCATGTCAAATAAACCAAGTTTTATTTAAGTAGCTTTGTTAGGCGGAAATTCAAAGTAACAACCTATATGGTTCTGAATCTGATACAACCATCATGACAAAATTAATTCATAGACAAGCAGTAACACAATCTGCTCATGCATGCTAAATTTTGATGTAGACAAACCTGGGTCCTTCTAAAGTGATACTTCTTTCCTATCATAATAATCTTCTCAAAATGAGACTTGAGAGTATCTTCTTCCATAGGCCCTTGCAAACGTTGAAATAATTGTCTGGCACTGCCCTGTGTGAAATACAGCAATGTAAAACTTTGAAAGCAGAAAACAAAATCACATAAACAAATATATAGTGTATAATTATCAAAAGAGAGATTAACTATATGAAAACCCATAAAACTTGCCTTTGGGATGCCAGGCAAAGTTGATGGATAAGATTGGGAGGATCCTGAGTCATCAGCACTATCAGCCCCATCACCAGCACCCTTATCCATCAGAAACTTGTGACGTTCTTTGCATTCAATAGGCTTGCGAAATATACTCTGAGAAAAATGCACAATCAGAAATATAATCTCATAGAGGTAAAATATATGATAGAAGAACTTTACAGAACAAAAATAACGCACATATAGTGTTCCAAACCTAGAGTCTGTAAATGCAAGAATGGATAAAAAAGTTCACCTTAAATTGAAGGGTGCTGTTAAAGGCATCACTTACAAGCTCCCAGTTAAGACCCATATCATGAACAAGGACTACAAGTGCCTGAAGTATAAAAAAAACACCATTTCATGTACTTACCACAGCTTTGACAAAAAAAAACTTTAAGAAAAAGATAGAGGTAAATCCAACCTGGTCTTCAAAAACTGACCATGGACTTCCAGATCCCGACTGCCCAACAGTCACCTACAAAAGGAATCAAATGCTCAAGCCCAGTGTGAAAAGTATCGGTAAGGTTGACAAGTTAATCAAAGCATACCTTCAGTGATTTAGGTTTTCTGCTCCTATCCTTATTACCAATAAATTTAACCGATTTACTAGTGCTGGGCATATTACTCATTTGAGAAGCTGCAGGCGAAGGAATAGACCCCGTCATTTGGGCCACATTGTCCAATGCACCATCCAATGATTGTTTCATTAGTTTCAGCTTCTTTGCTGGGTGTTGCCCATGTAATAAACCTTTAAAAGAAAACAAAATTTTGTCAATGTAAATGAGCTTACAACACTACTCAAACTTACCAAATGACAAACAATTGGAAAGGAGAATGGCATTACCACTAGTTCCATTAGAGTCAAAATAATGACTATCCAGTCTCTTTCTGGAATGATCTCTCTGAAACAGAAGAACCATTAACAAAAACAAAGATATCAGAACATGTTGTAGAATGCAAACTGTTCATAATTAAAAATAGATAAATGATAAAAAAAGAAATTAATAGATGAACAAATACGTTTATGATAATGTACATCAGACATCTGCTGAGGAATAGCCTCTAGTTCCTATAGAAAACTTTCACCGTAGAAATCTTTAGTTACAAAAATAAATGGAGATATTGGTTGCTCCCATAACAGGCCACTTTTTTCAAAACTGACAGGATGTATCATGCTTGCTTAAATGATTTCATACTGATTAATAATGTTCATCGTCTCGGGCAAGGTCTATCAATAAAATTTACTGTACTTTAAACAAACTAACAAGAATTCCCAAGTTGGCAACGCTCTTAAGATATAAACCAAAATAATCAACGAATTTATACACCACTTAATTAAATCACCTTGAATTATAACCGAGCTTCTCATAAAAATCTTATTGACAAGATTACTATATGGGCCTAGATAGTCAGATGACATGAAGAGACTAAGACATCATGATTTCTTATCAACTGCTTGTCAACCACTACCACTTAAAAAAGATATGAAGATAAATTTTCTAAAAATTCAAAAAACCATGTGAGTAGTAGAAAAAAAAGCTGTAGACACCTGTTCATCGTGCACAGTGGAATCTAGCTGCCAACCCTGATCATAATAGCCCTGCAAACAAATAGTCATTCAGCTCAATCAGCAGTATAATAAAAAGCAATAAGATAAATATTTCAGTTCAAATAAGCAGTATTTCTTTGAAAAATGGAAATTTCTTCGCACAGAGTTTTTAGCCTTCTTCTTTTTCTTTGGTTTTGTTGTTGTCTCGGCACAGTCATATGGTAACTGCTTTTCAAAGTACCCCATAGACTCAACCTCAATGCTCTTCTGGATTTGGGATCCACCATGCAAAGTACTCTGGTCATCCTGATAAGAACTAGTATCTCCACTTGAAGCTTCTGTCTTTGCAGAAATCAGCATGGCCCCAGAATTAAAAGGACTTATAAACCTCTGCCTGGATGCAGAACTACGGACACGCTTTGTTGGAATGGAACCAACATGAAGATTACTAGCAGGCCTTTTTCCAATCACACTATTCGGTTGAGATGCTGCTGCGTGATTTCCAAAAGTTGAATCAACTCCTAATTCATAGGATCTCAAAGAATTCATCTTCATTAAGTTCTTTTTTCTCTTCTGTTCATTTTTTGTAGACCTGCTACCATCAAAATCTCCATGCAGATAATATGTGCTTGTTTCACCTTCTTCCTCATCATATATGTTCCCTTGATATCCAAAATCTAATTAAAAAACGAAGATGTAAGAACACAGATGAAAAAAAAAAGAAATAAATCAGCAGAATAGCTAGAATTTAACCTGCTGCAGGATCATAAATGGAGGTTTCTACTTCCTCTTGCATGCTAAAGCCTGTCTTCTGAAATTGACAAAATAAAATTGAAGAAGAAGAAAACGGACCAAAAAGGAAACCACACATGAAATTGGAAAAAAATTCAGAACTAATAGAGTTATCAATTCTAACATTCTTCTCAGCATAATATCACGCAAATATATTGTTTCTGATTCCAATAAAGCCTCCCATTGCTAGAAAAAGGAAAGAAAATAAAAAAGCTTTTACCAGTTGACTTACCTCACACTGCGCCAAATGAGATTCAATGGAGAGTTTGTATGCTTCCATGGCACCCGAGGGAACTGCATAGAACAGGCTTTCCTGCCAAGGAAACGAATACCTAAATGAAAATAGGCATGACAAAACACATGGTATAGAACACAGAGAAGCAGGTATCTAAAACTGTAGAAAGGATAGCTGACATTTATCTTGATCAGCAAATTTTTCATATAAAAAGTAACAAAATGCGTCCATACTTCAGTGAGGTGATCTTCCCATGACCCAATTAAGCCTGAGTCAGTCACTCTATCAGGAGTAGATGGTGCTTCAGCTTGAAGAGAAGGTATATTGAAGGCGTTGCATTTCAAAAATCTAACTGCATATCCCTGAATTGGTGATGCACGATTTTCTCCCAGATTTTGGATCTCGAATTCTCTCCCATTCTCCTGCACATATCAGATGCAAATGTCAATATACTAATTACATGCATAAAATCAACACTCCTGCAGCTTAGTTCGTCAACAACTCAGCTATAAATCTTAAAGGAAACATCTAATCAAGGTAAAATGGAGCAACACTCAATAAATCCACTTTAAAACACTTGATGCCTTATATATGAAATGTCTCAAAAAGGCATCCAAATTTCACCTTATCAAGCTTTAACATGTCCTTGCCAATTTCAACTGCACCAAATCTGCTTGAGTTGTCTGTGCAGCTTTTCAGGTTGGTGCATTGTTCATCCATATTCAAAAGTATCTCCGCTGAGTGCCAGAACTGCATGACAGCCTTCGCCAAATTATAAGCAACTCTTTTAAGCTTCCAACTCTGGTTCTGTTCTTCAACTCTCAACCGAGAGGCAAAAGCTACACGGTGACAAATTTGAGCAGCAGCTGTCATTTTCCAAAGACGCTCCTACAAGTAAACAGCAAATTAAGAAATTAACCAAAGAAAAGTTGGAGTTGAACCCATGCAATTGTAGCACATTCAACCTAGGATGGAGGGAAAACCTTCAAAAGCAAACAATCTAGAAATATAGACTTTAATAATGTCACTTATTAACAACGGCAGACCTGTGCAAAATCATTTGCCAACCATTCCATTTCTTCAAGCACAAAGTCCCACTGAGATTTTCGGCGACTCTCCAAAGGCACAACTCCAACAGATAACTCAGCAATCCTCTTACGTTTAGCCTGTTTAATAAATTATGTTGACTATTTAAGACTTTATAAGGAAATGCCTTGTCATACAGTAACCTGACCAATAAATCGCAAAAAATATTTAGAGCTTCAGGAACCAACCTCAACAAGCCGTGCCTCTTCCAAAATAAAATCTTCATGGCCCTTGTCTGAAACTAACAACCGACTACCAGAACAAGATAGAGGATCCGGAACAGCAGCAGAATTTTTCTCTAGCAAAGTAGTTTCGTGTGGCTCTAGCATAGATGAATCTACACATGCCTTGGACCCCACACTAAAAAATTCTTTGTCAGTAAGAGATGCAGCATGGTCATTCCGCTCTGCTCCAAAGTTAGAAGAACATTTCAGCACACTATTCAATTCAGCATTTTTCTGCATTTCTCCCTCCGTTTTGAAGAAAGAATCACAGCCAGAATAGTTTTGATTCATAGCATCTTTATCTTCCTTGAGGGCAGTGCTGTCTTTAACCTTGATACCTTTCTTCTCATTTACCATTTCAGCATCCCCAGATATTATCACTTTTTCAGACTCTGACAATGGCTTTAAGAGAACTCCGTTAGTATCATTAGTTTTTTCATTACTACACAAATCACTCCCATTATTTGCATCTAAGCATAGACCATTTTGGGTGCAGGAGGATTCTGAATCTAACCCCTTTGTTCCTGCAGTAGTGTTGGTGTGATTCCCTTCATTGGAATCTCTTTTATTGTCAACAAAACCATTAAATTCAGCTGAACCAACACCATTCAAAGATTTGGCCACATATGCACTTGAGGTAAAATCAGGACCAGCTTTGACTGCCTGTTCTTTTCCTAAACTTTGGTCTCTATCCACGGAAGCCATGTCAACAGATCTATTCTGACTATCAATTTCTGAAGGTTGATTGCACTGAATTTCCCTTAAAACGCCGGTATCTAAAGAACCCAACCTATCTTTGATGGTAGCAGCCTTGCATGGGCTGGCTGTTGTATTCACTGCCAGATTATCATCCAGCTCCATATTTGACTGAGTATTATCAATTTCAGCATGAGATGCCAAGTCACCATTCGAAGTAGTGGACTTTGGGTTTAAAAGAGAAGGAATAGCCTGGTCCTTCTGATTGTTTGTTACAGGTGTCTGCCCCTTCACAATCCTCAAAGACCCATGAACCTTTAAAAGAGATCCATGACCAACAGAACTCTGAGCTATATCAGTTGAGCTGGATCGAGCACCATCACGATTTGGCCTGGATCTATTCCTTCTAGCATATGGACGAACAATAGCAGAGTCTTCTGATTCCTTGGCAATTTGAGGGCCATCCATCCGAGAAGACTGTTCTGATGGAGCAATACTGGTCCTCCTTTTGGGATGTTTAAGGTTCCTTTTATCTTCAAGAATCTCATTCTCACCATCAAAATTATCAGCACTGTTAGGTTCACATATTATAGGAGCCCCTGGTCTACCACTACTTTCCACAGAGTCTCCGTGAGGCGAAGCAGTAAGCGCAAAACTACCTTTTGCTTCACTGTAGTCAAAACAGTAAAGTTGGAATACAAAAGAAAATGTTGGCTACTTAACAGTACATTAATACATGTTTCTTTGACAGTGTAAATGTATACATTCAAGGTAAGCTATACCTAGTCACAATATGTTCTGTGTGATGATCAGTGTGATGATCAGTCAACGAAGTAGACTGGACACTAACTGAAGCTCCATTCCCAAATTTAAAATCTAATGGATTACCACCCTGCACACAAGAGAACATTTAAAGCAATCCAAAACATACAGAGAACAAAAAACCGAGCAGAGGACTGAATTTACTTACTTTCTCAAGAAAATCTAGCTCTCTTCTCCTTTCCTCACGAACATCATACTCCTGTCTGTTACATAGAATAACTTCCTTATCAGAAAAGGAATAATGATATATTATGATGTCATGCCACAAAAAAAATATAAAAATGTGAGATGTTACAAACACAAGAGAGCATGTTAGCATCACCTGAGCACTGCCTGAGCCCTCTCAATAGCTGCTCGGCGTGGAGAGGTTTTGATTCCAATTCCACCGTCAACAACCCCTCCCATGGAATCAACCTCAGCATTTACTAGGAAAGCAGATCTTGAATCACATCCATGCATTCCCACCTTAATAGCTACAAGTTTACCGTAGCCATTGGTTCCAACACCTATCCAGTTCATCCACCAAACTTGCAAGCTAAGTATATGACTAAAATAAATATTTGGCAACAAATAATATAACAAATTCCACACCTTAATGAGTAAAATTACAGAGAAATTTAATATTGCAACAGAAATATTCCGAATAAACTATAGAATAAATGGGTGAAACCTAAATCACTTCAATAATTTCCATAATAGGATTGTTCTATAATTCATCGATGACAAAATAAGCTTACCTATGAATGTTGAAAATTGAGGACAGCCAAGTATCACTTACACGTGACAAGATAAACTTAATGTTCTATCCTAGTTATATGAAAACATATAGCCAAGAACATGCTTCCACCAAAAAATATGTATAGGAGAAATATCAATAAAAGCAAAATTATGAAACTTCAGATTCAAGCAACAGTTAAAATATTAGGGTCATCCCATCATAGCAAATTAAAAATTTGAAGGATTTACCTAACTGAAAGAAAGCACTCAATTAGAATGTATGCAAGTATTCTCATGCCTTGACAAATAAGAGTCCTAAAATGCACATGCAAGCTCTAATGCAATCAAAGTCGAGCAATTTGTATGCTAAAATGTCTGTAATTCTGTATAAGTCCAATAGATTAAAAATCAGAATCCATTACATATGTCATCCCATGACCACAAGTCAAGTTAGCCAGACAAAATGGTTTAAGAAGAGTAGTTCAAATATAGACAAAGAACAAAACAGTGCTGTTAAAAGAGCTAGGCGCCCTCGAGGCGCTACACATCTGAAATGCCTAAAGCGGGAGGCGCCACATAGGCGCTCGCCTCATCAAAGTGAGGCGCTACTTGGTTAATTAGATTAATATTTATATATATAACATCAAAATATACTTCAAAAATTCAGATTAGACAACATAGATTACCAAGTTAAACACAGATTACCAAGTTAAACACAAAACAAAATTAGCCAACATGGATTACCAAATAATTTAAAAGCTAAAAGTACTCATTTTCATCTAAACTAAGATAATCTTCTCCTTCACCATCCGAGCTATCGTCTTCTTCCTCTTCACCA